>PVLD010030470.1:0-16809 GCA_004027595.1 Dinomys branickii
CCCCTCCCCTCCCCTCCTCTCCTCTCCTTTCCTTTCCTTCTTTCCTTCCTTTCTCTCTCTCTCTTTCTCTCTCGCTTTCTATCTCTCCTGCTAAATCCCAATGCTATATAACTATATGAAGATTTAAAATATCATTGTCAATATATGCAACCACTGTATATAAAATGAATCCTATAATATGCAATGTAGGTTTAATTCCTAGCATCTGTGTGTATATGAGTGTATGTGAGTGTGTGTGTGTGTGATAGAGAAAGAAAGTATTTAAGCAAGCAGCATTGCTATGGTTTGACACACATATACAGATAAACTAACAACAAAATACTGAAAAGGTTTATTTTGTCTCACGATTTTCAAAGTTTCCGTCTGTGATTGAGTTGAGAAGCTTATCGACTTCTGCTGTAGAGGCCAGCACACCCTGGAGTAAGCACATGACAAGCAGAGTCATTCACTGCATGGCTAAGACCCAAAAGCCAAAGCAGGAATGCAGGGTCCCCCAGTCACGTTCGAGAGTACAGCCTTAGTCTCCTAAAACATCTCACCAGAAACCAAATGGCATAATTGTTTAGTGCCTTCGGATAACTCCTCTATGCCTTTTACACAAAGATCTTCAGGAGTTACTCCAGACAAAGTATGACATAGTTTTTTTAACCTTACATTTTGAGGGTTTAAAGAGAAAACTACAAAGCTATTATCTATTTTAAAAATGACACATCTAATCTAGTGTGTGGTAATGTTATTACCAAGTCAGCAAATGAGCATTCAAGCCTATAAAACCTTAAAAGTCTTTTAACAAAAATTGAGAAAAGAAGGATAAAATGGAAACAAAGCTTTGTAATTAAGGACGGGAAGAGAGCTTGAAGGGATGGGAGGATAAATAAGAAAATCAAGGTATATCATGTACAAATACAAATTCTTTATGATGAATGTGATCATAGTATAAAACTAAATTGTACAAAAATTAATTAAATTAGGGAAATCTGTTTTACCAATGTTACACATGTTTGTACTTTAAGAATTTAAGTAGCTATGTTTTTTACATTAAAATATATTCCTCTGTCTCCTTTCCTATTCATGTTATTGTGTTGTCTAGGGATTTTTAAAACAGTACGCTGGGAGGGAAATGTAATATGAATGTTTTAGACAATGTCTATAATGAATTTAAAAGAAGAGGATTATCTTTGAGTTATGAAGATTTAATAAACGTTCACCAAAAGCCTCATGAGATTGGAGGGTGACTGGATCTTGGGGATGCTGTGCGCATGAGAGGACACACACATCGACGAGGCCCGTAGCTGAGTGTGCGGACGGGACGCAGGGCCTGGCTGGAGGTGCTCACCGAGGGCAGCGCCTTGAAGGGCGCGTTCTTGTACTTGGCTCCTCTTTACAATCTTTGCATCCTGGCTACCATGAATTGAGCGCCTTTTCCTCTGCCACGCCCACCTGCTATTCTGTTTTTCCTTGGACTCAGCTGATCTTGGGCTGAAACTATAATGAACAGTGAACTTCTTTTTGCAAGTGTGGGTGTTGGAAATTGTGTCTCCAGCGAGAAAAAAGTGAGTAAGACACGTTGCATCACTGCACAGCTTCCCAGGGCCTTTTATGCTGGCATTTGTCCCCCTTCCTGGCCCGTATTACTCTGTACTGTACATTCAGAGAAGATGGTGAAAATATTTAATCCCCTGTATGACTTTTCCTCTGACCAAGCAGAGTGGATTTAGCTCTGAATAATTAGTTTGTCTGTGCTTATATATCTTACAGTGTTATATTGTTATATTGGATTCCAGGTTTATATTTATATGAATATGCAAATGCTATTTCATTGAGTCATGTAATATTCATTGATTGTTTTCTCTTTCTTGAATAATCATGTGTTTCATCTAGAGCTAATTATTTCCTTAGTTGGTTATGGCTGTTGTATGTTTGCATACTTATTATTCTATTTACTCATTGCTAATTCCAGACTACATTTCTTTTCTCTTTCACTTGTGAAAAACCTCATCTTAATTTGTTCACATGAATTAAAGGGTATGTTTACTCCTTTTTCAGAAATCTTCCCCAGACCCTTTGAGTCAGCTCCAACCATTACAGCTTCCGCACTTGCCTTGCTTTGCAGCTCTGGCAGGGAAACATTTGCCCTTGCATTTTTGTCTTCCTGTATTGATACTGAGGCTGTTAAGCTCAGTATAATTCTATAAACCTTTGACTAATGCTTTTTATCTCCTTCTGTGGTAAAACTTACAAAATCTTTTCTTTGGTCATAGTACTCTGAAGTTGCATAAAGAGGTAGGATTTGAATTCTAGTAGTTGTGAAGAATGTCTAGAAAGCCCTTCTAGTGCACATAGTTAGGGCAGCAGGTTGAACTTCAGTCAGAGTCTATTCTAACATGAGAAGCACAATTTCATTGCTTTTCATCATGATACATATCCATGAATGATGTCATCCACTTCTTGGAGGAATTGCAAGGGATGTTATCTCAGTAATTATTAGCAGCAATGAAACAGTCAGAAATTCTCAATACTTGTGTAGAATACACAAAAATGATGACTGAAACCAGTGACAGGAAAGAGATCTGAAGCGCTTTGGAAGCGAGCCATCAACACATGTGCTGCCCCAGCAGGGATACTGTCCAGGCCTGAAGAACCGTCCTTGTTCTGCACTGAGGACCTTCTGTCCTGAGAGATTAGAAGATATGAAAAAGAATGACAAGAGTGTATGAATCCAGGATCTCTTATCCAGGTATAAGAAGAACCAGAAAGCTTAATTAATGCTAAGTTGCCTAGCAGAATGTTATTTGAATAAGGTTGTTGAAAAGCTTTGATAATGACTGAATTATAGAAACTCACTTTCTATAAAGTTGAAATGAGTAAAAATGATGTAAATGAAATTAATTACCTGCCTAATAAAGAACAAATCACATTTAGAAAGAAAGCTCATGGTAAGATACCTGGTTCAGCTAGCATTTTAGTGAAGCTCCTGATAGCCAGTAATACAAGCAACTGATAGCCAACAATCCTTCACTAACTTTGTAATCAGGATCTAGCAGAGTTCACAGGATATTGAAGGACTGGAGGACAGGAGATGTAAGTCTCTTTATGCTGTTATAACCAAAAGGCACAGTCCCATGGGCAATCCAGTGCACTCTGGGCACTTGAAGAGCTGGGTGTCCCAGTAAGAATCACTATCCTTGCACCTGTAGGAGCCTCCAACTGCTGCAGCTGCAATATCCAGGCCAGAGTGAAAGCTATGCTATCCTTACTTCTCAGCAGGAACATGTCAGGCAATGGTATCTGAACTATAGAATCTGCCTCACATGCTGGCTCTCTTGTAGTGATAAATGTGGCTGGGAAAGCAAGCCTTTGTCTCATTGCAATCTGCTTTATATTTCCCAAGGGGCTGCACTGCATGGTGTCTCTCCAGCATGGGATAGATACACAGAAGCTGTGTGACTAAAATGGAACAGATAGTCACTAAACCTTTGGTTGCTCAACGTGCAAAAATATTGAATCTGATCATTAATTACTGTCCTCTGTATTCAAATCTGTACACTAAGTAATATGTGAAGGATCCCTTCCTGATACAGATATAGGCAGAGAAACAAAGACATCTCTCATTTTGCCTATGACAAGCAAAAGGATGGTAACAAATAACTGAAAATGCAATGATTTCACTTCTTGTTAACTTCCAAGCCCTTGTGACTGGAGTGGCAGTTGCCTCCTCTCAGGGGGATTATCCAGAAACTTTTATCTCCTTTAACCTCATATGCATGTCATCTTGTGGATGCTCGTATGCCTAGATATATTTGCCATGGTCTTGATCAACACTTTTCTAGGGATTTTGCACATCCAAGACTTTGTAGCCTGCCTTGATGACTCAGGCTGTTGCTAGATCTGAGAAATAAGCCCTTAGGTTATCTGTGTGAGTGAATGTGTGTGTGCATGCATGTGTGTGTGTGTGTGTGTGTGTGTGTGTGCGCGTGCACGCGCACAGTGATACTTACATTTAGCACTCTCTCAAGACACTGAAATAGGCAATGAATGAAATGAGCACTTAACTTGAATAGTAAGGTGGAAGAAAATAATATACTGTTCTACAAAAAGAAAATAATGAAAGACATACTATAAAACTAAAAGATGTAACATGCAAATGCAATTAAAGAACTTGTTAAGGTTTGTTATTTTAGATGCAAAAGATCCTTGAATACATTAAAAGTCATGACTACTACTTTGATGGAAAATGCTTGGCTGCAGTGCCATGCTGCACTTCTCAGATTTTGTGGTTTCTGTGGAGGGAGGCACTGGTCTCCAGCAATAGGAAGATTTACTAAGGAGTATTTGTTCATGAACAGTCTTAAAATCCTCCACTTCTACATCTACTCTGTCATGAAGCTGATCTTTGGGATGGCTGTTGAAGTCGTGCCAACTCTCCCTTGCATTTAAAAACACCCTGTCTTTAACTTGTACCTCTCATGTGAGTTAAATGGTAATAGAGTATAAAGCCTTTGGGAAACCAAACAAATTTATAGTTCAGTACTTGGCATCAAAAGCACCTTCTATAATAAAGACATTGCATGCCATAAAAACCGTCATATAGCTGTTCTTGTGGAAGGCTTTTACATCTTTGAAAAACCAACACCTTAACCCATGTGCTTAATATTTTAATTTAGTTTGAAGAATATTGTGAGATTGTTAGCATTCCCTAAACCCCTTTCACTTGGACTTTCATAATTTCATTTTCTTCCTCCAGACTTTAAAATGTTTTACCAACAATTTTAGTCTCAGTAGTTTCTTTTGCTTTCTATTCCACTGAGAATAGAATGCCAAACTGTGAAGATTTTGTGGAAGTACCCTGAGCACGTTCACATCATTTTTGCCCCTTTTTCTTGGTGGAGGCTGCTGACTTTGCACTTGTGTTCTTGAGCGCCACACTACCCACTTTCCTATGTGCTGTGCTTGTCCCGTCTTCATCGTGAAGTTTTTGTGTCATGCAGCCACTGTCTTCTCTTGAAGTCACATTCTTCTCTTGACTTCCAGGAAATTACACATTTCTAGCTTTTCACATTGTAGCCAAACTTTTACCTTCTTCCCTTCTCACTCTTCACCAGCTTCCTGGTTGAACTCATGTCACTGAAAGCTCTAATTGCCACAAAAACATGAAATAGGAAGCTACCCCTCCAGCTGGTGCCTCTCCTGTGCTCCTTGTACTCCTTTCTTGTTTACATAAATTTCTGTACAGTTGTTGGATATTGAAATAACTTGAATGTCTAATGAAAAAATTGTAGCAACTAGCAGAATTAGTATGCTAAATAGCTTTCTATCTTAAATCTTATTTCACAACATTAAATTCATCCTTGCCCTACTTCAAGCCAAAATACTTGAGGTTATCGTGTAGAAATTTCTGCTATTTTCAAAACCTGTATCAAAATTATGAGAAAATCTGATTGCTCCTCTTTCAAACCTACATAAATTTTAAACATTTTCCACTATTGGGTTAATAATATCCCTTAGTTATTGTGGGCTAATCAGGTCCACAATCTCCTGAATGAGAGTACAGCAAAGGCTAAATAAAAAGAGGCAAATGGAATGATTTCTGGGCTCCAGGAGGATCAGAGCCCTCTTACAGAATTCAAGATTCTCTTAGGTCTAAGGCCAAGACTTCTCTCGGGTGGCCCGTATATATTTGGTTATCAGAAGAAGGGAGGCGAGTACTCAAGAGTGGTGGAACCAAGAACTTCTCCAAGTAATGTGTTAAATTAATCAACCCAGAAGTGAGATGACTGAGGCTATAGTCTTCACTGAGCTAAGATCCACTGTGATCTTTTCTTATCCTTTGAGGCTTGCCGACTTCATCACCACTACAGGTTTTAGTAGGGATAGTGATTCACAGAGGTTCACTTACTGTGAGTGCACCATTTCCAGACAAGGAGCTTAGGCTTTGGACAGAATCACAAGTGATCGTGAGAAGCCAACCGGTTAATTTAAGTCCTGCTCATGTCTGTTTCATAGTGGTCTGCATCATCCCACAATCTTTATTCTTTGATCAAAATAATAGGCAGCATCATTATACAAGAAAAAAAAATATGAACACTGAAATTTGTTCTGATTGGTGTCTCTGTCTGGATTATAGTTTCAACACAAAAGCCAGAGAAATCATCTTATACTATAACTTGATTTAGGTCCCACTGTCTAATTTTAAGGAATTTGCAGTCAAGTTCCTTAAAATAACTAAGTATTGCTGACCTTGTAATTTGTAATACAGTATAAAATTTAAAATAAAAAATATTATATAGCCCGTGTTACTTTTCTCACCTTATATCAAGCTATTACCATCCTTACTTTCTGCATTACTCCTCTACAGCTCTCCAATTACTCCCTAAATGTGTCAAGGATATTGCGGCCTTTGGGAATTCATACTCATCATTTCGGTTGCTCCGTTTTCCAACCTTATCTTGTACTTATCTGAGCTTTATTGTTACTGATCATAAAATAGGTTAAATAAAACAGGTATTTATGTAGGTCCACAGACTTTCACTGGCTTCCAGGTACATATATTGACTTTGTCCCACATGATTGTTGATGGATCCATATTCTTTCCATTTAAATTTTCTTCATTCTTTTTGACAACTGCTACTCTCTGCCTGGATATACATGAAAACACAATATAGATAAAAAGACTTGCTTTGGAGAAAAGGTATGGTGGGATTTTTATGCATTCCTTCCCCTTATATATATTTTCAGATAGTCACTGGAGATACTTGGGATGATCAGAAAGGTATTCTGTAACTGAACAACCATCTGCACATGAAGGTGAAAGGAAATTGGGTATGGAGACCAAACACCAAAGGAGATATTTATCACACTATCTTATTTTATAGATTACCTCTTGAGCGAGGGCTTCCTTAAGTATTCTTTTTAAAAATTGACCTTGTCCAGGATACTAGTAGATTATTTATTATCTATCAAATTTTACAAGAGTATGTCATCTCCACAGTTTTAAAAATATGTGAGGTAAATCTCCTACTGGTGTGATGGAGTTGTATGCAATGTGTAACTTTACTGAAGCACTGAGGCCTGGTTCCTAGATTATCCTCAAAACTAACTCAATTTGATTTTCCCTTATTTTGATCTAGTTTCATTATGCAGGCTGAATGTTCACCAACTCAAAAGGTGACCAGCTTGTGAATTCATACCAGAGGAATTTAATTAATTATTTGACTAGCTCAGGGGCAAGATTTTGAATACAACTTTAACATATAATTCATACAATTTACCTATGCTGGAGTGATGTTACTCATTTGTGAACATTTTCTGTTGCAGTTAGATTCCTACTCTTTGTCCTCTTTTTCATAATACAGGTACTTTTTGATCTACAAGTTAAACTTATTCGTCTTAAGGTGACAACCTTCATCTTTTAGCAGTGTGTGTGAAGAATATCTATCAATCAAGAATTGCCTCTGTAATAAATATGCTAATCAGACTGAAAAGAACAAACTGCAATCCTAGAGAAGCAAAACCAAATTTACAATAATCACTTTTTTAAGCAAGAAATTTTTTAGATTTGTAGTCTTCAATGACTCTGAAACTACCTTAAAATATTTCAGTATTTTCAAAAAAATTAATGTCTTCCCAGATACCACTTTATGTTTTTTCCAGATACCCTGTTATATTTTTCAATTTAGCAATGCTAATAGGATTACAAATACTGTGATATAGTAAAATAATGAATAAAACATGAAACATCAAAGAATAGTTATTGTAGCCTATTTAACAGTTGAACAAAATTCTATTTTGGCCATACAATGTTACCAGAAAATACTTCAGAATATTATAAAAAATAATCAGTAATTTAAGTTTAGATGAAAGTGTAAAATACAGTCATGACATGGTGGTCATGCTGCTGATCCTGCTGATTGTCATAATGATTATTTGCATTACTCTTCTGAAAATGAAAATTCTTAAGTCAATATGTTTACATATGTTTATACACAGAAGCCTACACGCACCGCTGACAGCAAATACATGCACAAGAATCTGTTCCAGATTAATGCTCCTAAAATTTGGCTTTGCACATAAACCTCCGACAACAATTTCACTTATGTGTTTTAATATTGGTTCCAGAATTCTTCACATTTTCTGAAGCAGTGAACTTTAGAGGAGCTGAGAACAAATACCTATAACAACACTGAGAAAATGGGAAGATGTATGCTTTTGTTGGAGAATCACTTAACTAATATTGACTCTGCTGTAATCTTCAACTGTATTTCCTGTATTTGATATAAAAATGTCATGATTGTTCCCATGTGAATTTGAATTGAAGCGGCAAAGAATGAAAGTACATGGCCTCAATTTTCAATCTTACAGTAATGGACTCATAAAATACTACTTCTATTGACCAGTAAACTGAATCTTGTATTGATAACTACTTGTGCTTGAAGAACTACCTAAATTAGTGTGAATGCTGCAAATTATCCACCCTCCCTGCTCCTTGGTCACCTTCACAATCCTTTCATGATTGCTGCTGGTCCAAATAGTAATGGAAGATGAAGAGAAAGTCATTGACCAGTCAGTGCTTATTAGAGAAACAGATGTAATGCAAGATATAAAAATGAATAAAAGTTTACAAGATTAGGTTACAAAGGCTGCCTGCAGTTTCAGATGTGAAAGAGTGCAGAAGGGTTGCCTATACACTGGAGATCAGAAGGGTCTAGTCAAAGTTCTGGAGCTCAATGTGGTGTCCTGTGCGAGTCCATATCAGGTAGTCTAAGGGTCTGCAACGGAAGGCTGAAGGTTCTGTGCTGGAGCTGAAGGGTTTCTGCTGAAGCCAGGAGACAAGATGCAGGGTGAAGGTGAAGCCCCGGGCTCCTCTGAAGAAACAGAAGTGAGCTTTTATTCTTTCTCTCTTATGCCTTTCAAGCTTCGAGCCAGTTGGGAGGTGCCACTTGTACTCAGTTTGCTTCTTCTGTCTTCAGGAAATCCATTCAGCCACACATAGAAGCATCCTTACTTAATTTATTTGGGGGTTCCTCACTCAAGTTGACATAAGCAGTTAACATCAGAGTCAGCAAATGCCTTGGTTAGACTTTCAAACTGAAGTTTAATATTTTCTAAGTGGTAGCAGTATTCACATTTAAATCAGCTTTTATGTTTAAGATAAATTTATATTTTGTTGCACAATTAAGTATCATGACTCTATTCAGATGCTACAGCAGGTAGAAAGTTGTATTTATCTTAATCATGCCAGACAGGAAGAAAAATCTATAATCATAATCTAAAATCATACTAAGAACAAATCAATTACATAAGGGTTTACTATTTAAATGAATTTTCAACACTTTGCAAACAAAATGAGTCTATTTTCATTTGCATTAGATTTTAAAACCCTCTTAGTACTTTGTTCAATAGACTGCCTAGTTTGTAGATATTAATTTTAAGAATTTTATAGACTGACTCATAAAAGTTTTATATATCAATATAAATCACCAACTTTTAACAAAATTTTCTTTATTGTGTTTTACTCACAATATCTACTTATAGGCTAATGCCATTTCAAAAGTAAATGTCAACTGAAAATTTGCTTGCTAAGAGTGGAATAAAAATCCTGAGATCTTTGTATTTTAAAATACTAAGATTCTGAACAAAGCATAATTTCATTCTTATAAAATGAAGCCAACTAGTTTGCTTATTTCTATAAAATGTCATCTATTAAACTATATGTATATATATATGTGTGTTTTCATTTTAAATTTACTTTCTGCACATAATCTATTTCTACTTTCATAAGATATTGTGAGGCGTGCATGTTTTATCAGCAGATAGAGTAATAAAAATAGAAAGTTCCTTGTTTACTGATTACTTCATTGCCTCCTCTAAATTTAAATATTTAAAAATTTATAATTTATACAAATTAAATAAGTGCTTCCAAATAGATAAAGGAAAATGTAATTTCACTGAGATTTTTAAGAGACAATTCTTAGTGTTTCTGGATTTAAGGGATTTTTATGGGCAATTTTGACTTAATATGGTATAAATTTTGATTAATACACTGATCTTTGAAGCTTACTGAAATCAAATGTGTTTCTGTTTTAGAAAACACGTTTACTTTGCAATTAGTGATCACAAAACAGTATAAATTAACCAAGCCTAGTAAATGGTTTGGTCTAGCTGTATTTTTGAGAAATAAATATAAAAGATATTAGAACATTTTCCAAGTAACTAAGTCTTGTGCTTTATGAAATTATTAGACAACTGAGAATGGAAGAATTCTCATTGCTCCTGTGCTATCACATTACTGTTAAATTTGTTTGATCCCTACATATGATTTATTTTCATCTCCTGTGCACAGTTTAGATTAAATTTTAAAGGACTATCATGCAATTAACTTTTATTATACAGTGAATTAGTATTTGCTCTTTAATATCAACATTTAAAACTCACTGGGTATGGTGGAACATGTTGGTAATCCCTGAACTTGCAAGGCTGAGTAAGGAAAATCACTCTGAGTTCAAGGCCAGCCTGAACTATGTCGTGATACTGTCTCAAAAAACAAACTATATTGTTAAGTAGTTATCAAGTTAAATTTTCTTCAGATCTATTACATCCCTTATAAATGTTGTCTATACGAGAATTAATGAACTTAATCACTAAGGTAAAAGTTTGCTAAGAAGTTTTCAAAAGTATAACTAGATACATTTTATTGTCCCAAACTAGTAGGTATTAGCAAGCCACTTATAACTCACATTTTATTTCATCAAGAATAATAAAATTTGAGCCCGTGCCCATGAGCCTTTCTGCAGTGAGCCAGACCAGCTCAGCAGTGCTACGGGAGCAGCTTGTCCCATGAGACCCTAGCCAGATAAATAAACTCCACCAGAATGGCAGCACCAGCGAGACTTTCCTGAAGTTTCCCGCAGAGAGGGAGCCCAACCTCACGGTGATGGTAGAGGAGGCTTTGCAGCAGACCTTTCATGGGTAAGCCCCATGCCAGTGCCCTGCCCAGCAAGACAACTTTACCCCACCGTCGCAGGTAGACTCTGAGCCTGGCACATCAGCAATCGTCTGGGGTTCCTGGGCCCAGTGCTTCACGGTCAACTATCATCTGGGGGTAAGTTTGATATCCAGGTAAACTAGGATTGCTAGAGTCATCTGTGAGCTGTCTGGGTAGTGTTCAGCTCAACACTTTTCACCTGACATTCAAAATGACAAGACAGAGGAGCAAAGCGCAGCCACAAAGCTCAACCCCACCCAGAAAAATCCAGAAAACAATGATATAGGAGAGCTAGGAAGCCACATACCTGTAATTTCTGAAACTATCGCATCTGAAGTAAAGGAACAACTCCTTCAGGCCATACAAAAGACTAAAGCAGAAATAATCTCTCAGGCAAAAAATGAAGTGAAAATAATAATGGAAGAAATGCTCTGCACATACAGAGAAGAAACAGATAAAAGAACAGAAGAACATAGGAAACAAATGGAAACATTACATGAACAATTTAGGAATGAATTAGAAAGCATGAAACAGACTCAAAGAGATTGCCAGGAATTGAAAACTTCCATTGAAAGCTTGCAAAACCACTTCAGCGAAGCTGAAGATAGAATTTCAGATCTTGAAGACAGCATGGCAGCTAGCGACTGTGAAAAGAAGGATCTCTTAAAGTCATCAAGGATCCAGGAAAACTCAATCCAAAAGCTCCAAGATGAGGCAAAAAGAAATAATATCTTAGTAATAGGAATCAATGAAACAGCAAGAGGCAACACAAAGGGTATCAAAAGAATATTTGGAGAAATAGTAGCAGAAAATTTCGCAAACATGGTAAGAGATACTGAAGAGCAGTTAAATGAAGCATATAGAACCCAAAAAGCCACAACGCAAATAAAGCCACACCCAGACATATGATAGTCAAGATACCAGACATCCACCAAAAGAACACCATATTAAAAGCTGCTAGAGAAAAGAAACAGATCACCTATAAAGGAAAGCACATCAGAATCACAGCAGACTTCTCAACAGAAACCATGAAATCAAGAAGAGCTTGGAGAGAGGTATTACAGATTCTGAAACAAAACAGCTTCCAACCTAGACTGATGTATCCTGCAAAACTATCCTTCAAATTCAATGAGAAATAAAATATTTCCACTACAAAGACCAACTGAAGAATTTCATGAGTGACAAACCAGCATTGCAAAAAGCACTAAAAGATATTCTAGACAGAGAAAAAAGAGACCACAATCTCAAAAACAAAAACAGAAAGGAAACTTTAAGCAGGACAAGCAAGTAAACAGCAAAAATAGGAAAGCAACAAGAAGTAAATAGGATGACAAGAATAAGCCAACATATAGCAGTTATAACCATTAATGTAAATGGCCTCAATTCACCAGTCAAAAGAAACAGACTGGCAGAGTGAATAAAGAAACAAATCCAACGATATACTGTATACAGGATACACATTTTACTCAAAAGGAAATCCACAGACTGAAAGGTAAAGGACTGAAAACAATTCTCCATGCAACAGGTTCCCAGAAAAAAGCAGGGGTAGCTATTATATCTGCAGATAACTAAACTTCAATCAGAAAACAATCAAAAGAGATAAAGAAGGCCACTATGTACTAGTTGGGGGAAAGCTGAAAGAGGAAGAGATAACAATCCTAAACATTTGTGCACCAAATACTGGAGCACCAAACTTTATAAGTCAAATCTTAACAGACATGAAGAACCAAATAATTAATAACACTATTGTAATAGGGGACCTAAACGCCCTTTTAAAGCAAAGAGACAGGTCAACTACACAGAAACTTTGCAAAGAAATAACAGACCTGAACCAAAGGTGCGAACAAATGGACTTAGTAGATGTATACAGAGTGGTCCACCCCACAACATCAGAATACACATTTTTCTCAGCTGCACATGGATCTTTCTCTAAAGTAGACCACATTCTAGTCCATAGAGCATATCTACCTAAATGTAAAAGAATTGAAATTATCCCGTGCATATTATCTGACCACAGTGCAATGAGATTGGGAATTAATGAAAAAGGGAACTCCAAAAACCGCATAAACACTTGGAAATTAGACAACAAACCCCTGAATAACCAATGGATCACACAAAAAATTAAAGAAAAAATTAAAAAATACAAACAAATGAAAATGCAAATACAACCTAACAGAATTTGTGGGATGCAATGAAGGCAGTCCTCAGAGGGAAATTTATAGCAATGAACTCACATATAAAGAAAACAGAACAAGAGTGAATAAATAGCCTACTGCTACACCTCAAACTTCTAGAAAAAGAAGAACAAGCCAAACCAAAAGCCCAAAGAAGGAAGGAGATTAAAAAATTCAGGGCTGAAATTAATGCAATTGAAATGAAGAAAATACTACAAAAAATAAATGAATCAAAGAGTTGGTTCTTCAAAAGAATAAATAAAATTGATAAACCCCTAGCCAATTTTATCAAAAAAAGAAAGAATTCAAATTCATGCAATAAGGAATGAAAACGATGAAATCACTACAGATCCCACAGAAATTCTAAAGGTCATTAATACCTACTTTGAAAATCTTTACTCCCATAGGATAGAAAACTCAGAAGAAATGAACAGATTGCTAGAAATGTGTGAACTACCAAAATTGAATCGGCAAGATACAAAAATGCTGAACAACCCAATATCAATTAATGAGATTGAAAATGTCATTAAACACTTACCAACAAAGAAAAGCCCAGGCCCTGATAGATTCATAGCAGAATTCTATAAAACATTCAGCAAAGACTTAAATCCAACACTCCTCGAACTCCTCAATGAAATGGAAAAGAAAGCAATTCTCCCTAACTCATTTCTGGAGGCAAGTATTATACTGATACCAAAATCAGAGAAGGACCCAACCAAGAAAAAGAACTATAGGCCAATCTCTCTAATGAACATAGATGCAAAGATACTTAACAAAATACTAGCAAATAGAATGCAGCAAATCATAAGGAAAATTATACACCATGACTATGTTGGATTTATTCCAGGAATGCAGTCCTGGTTCAGTATTCACAAATTAGTTAATGTAATACACCACATCAATAGAGTCAAAAACAAAAATCACATCTCATTAGATCATCTCAATAGACACGGAAAAAGCTTTAAATAAAGTCCAACATGCATTCATGTTAAAAACCCTGGAAAAAATAGGAATAAAAAGCCTTTACTTCAATCTGATCAAAGCCATTTATGATAAACCAACAGCCAACATCATACAAAATGGGCAAAAACTGAAAGCTTTCACTTTAAACTCAGGAACAAGACAAGGAGGTTCACTATCACCACTACTATTCAACATAGTTCTGGAAGTGTTAGCCAGAGCAATTAGATAAGATAGAGAAATAAAAGGAATAAGGATAGAAAAGGAAGAAGTAAAACTATCACTATTTGCAGATGACATGATTCTTTATATGGAGGACCCCAAAAACTCCACAAGAAGACTCCTTCAATTAATAGACAAATTCAGCAGAGTAGCTGGATACAAAGTCAACACACAAAAAGCAATAGCATTCCTATACACAAACAACCATCAGACTGAAAGAGAATTTAAGGAAACCATACCTTTTACTATGGCATCCAAGAAATTGAAATATTTAGGAATCAACCTAACAAAGGATGTAAAAGATTTATTCAATGAAAACTATAGTACTCTGAAAAAAGAGATCAATGAGGATTTCAATAAATGGAACAACATTCCCTGCTGATGGTAAGGAAGAAACAACATTGTGAAAAAGGCCGTAATACCAAAATTGTTGTACAGATTTAATGCAATTCCCATTAACCTACCATTAGCATACATCACAGATCTAGAGAAAACATGCCTTAAATTCATCTCGAACCAGAAGAGACCCAGAATAGCAAAAGCAATCTTGGGCAACAAAGACAAGTCAGGTGGAGTCACAATTTCTGACCTGAAATTATACTTACAAACTGTAATAAAATCAACTTGGTACTGGCTAAAAATAGACCTGAGGATCAATGGAGCAGACTGGAAGATGCAGCCATAACCACAAACACATTTAGCCACCTAATATTTGACAAAGGGGCCAAACAAATTCACTGCAAAAAAGATAGGCTCTTAATAAATGGTGCTGGAATAATAGCTTGCCTCTTGCCAAAGACTGACAGTAGACCAAGTCTATCACCATGCACCAAACTCAAGTCAAAATGGATCACAGATCTCAATATTAAAACAGAAACTCTAAATCTATTGGAAGAGAAAGTAGGTGAACATCTTGAAGACATAAGAGTAGGCAGAGAGTTCATGAACAGAAATCAAACTGCAAATGAAACACTTCAAAGAATCAATAACTGGGACCTCATCTTACTGAAAAGTTTTTCTACATCTAAAGAAATCACCAGCAAAGTGAAAAGAAAACCCACAAGTTGGGAAAAAATCCTAGCTGGCTGTCCCATGGACATAGGTATTCTATCTAGAACATACAAAGAATTAAAAACATGTACCTGTCCAAATTCAAAGACGCAATCCAGAAATGGGCACCTGAGATGAATACACACTTCTAAGATAAAGAAATACAAATGTCAAATAAATAGATGAGTAAATGTTCTACATCTTTAGTCATTTGAGAAATGTAAATAAAAACAACATTATGATTTAGGGGGATGATGGGAAGATGGCGACCAGGTGAGCAGCAAGGGAGCGATTCTCCTTAATAAACACCACCAGCTCGAGACAGACTTGGCGAGCGTGAATGCCGGGACCTCGGCTGGGAGGTTCAAACTGCACGTATCTCTCTGAGATGCCGGGGGAGATGCGGTAGGGCGGACCATGCTGCCGTGGAGAGACGTGGGAAGGCCCCAGACGCTGGGAGCCAGGGACGATCCGCGCGGGGAGGAAGCTTGGCTCGGTCCAAGCGCCCTGGGAGCGCAGCCAGCTCGGTCCCTCCCGCCTCGCGAGCTGGTGCAGCTTTCTGGCGACTCCAGACAGAGATCGGCTTTTGGGTGGCAGCGGCGCCCGGCAGTCCCACATTTTGCGCGTATCGGGCAGGCCGCGCAGAAAGCCCCAGACGCTGGGAGCCAGGGATGCTCCGCGCAGGAAGGAAATTTGGCTGGGTCCGAACGCCTTGGGAGCGCAGCCAGCTCGGTCCCTCCCGCCTCCCGAGCCGGTGCAGCCTTCCGGTGACTCCCGACAGAGATCAGCTTGTTAGCGGCGGAGACGCCCGGCAATCCCACGTTTCGCGCGTATCGGGCAGGCCGCAGAGGGCCCCAAACGCCGGGAGCCAGAGACGCTCCGCGCGGGGAGGAAGATTGGCTGGTTCCGAACGCCCTGAGAACACAGACAGCTCGGTCTCTCCCGCCTCCCGAGCCGGCACAGCTCTCCGGCGACTCCCGACAGAGATCGGCTTTTTGGTGGCGGCAACGCCCAGCAGTCCCACATTTCGCGCACATCGGGCGTGCCGCGCAGAAAGCCCCAAAGGATAGACTGGCACCTTGGAACCTTCCTGCCTGCAGGGACTCCAAAAACTGGTGAGATATCGGCGCTCGCGACCAGATCACCGAGTGGGGGAGGAGATCCATCCCTATACCTGCAGGGAACCCTGGGAGGGCGGGGGAGCGGTCTTACACACCTCACCGAGGTCACTAGGTAGGGAGTATCTAACCAATATCTGTACAGCCTTTTAAGCGGAACTCTCAGCAGAAAGCTTAAGGGACATTCCCCCAAAGAAAAGTCATTGGAGCAACCTCTGCAGCAGACCTTTGCCTGCTGAACTGACTGGGGAATCTACTGCTCAATATTTTGAATCAGATACCCAAAAAAAAGGGAAGACAAAAG
>PVLD010030471.1:0-16808 GCA_004027595.1 Dinomys branickii
AAAAAAAAAAAAAAAAAAAAAAAAAAAAAAAAAAAAAAAAAAAAAAAAAAAAAAAAAAAAAAAAAAAAAAAAAAAAAAAAAAAAAAAAAAAAAAAAGAGTAAGTCTGGATATTTTGATTATAACTCACAGAGAGACCAGGATGTGTAATGTGTCTCCCAGAATTCCTTTTATGGTGGAGATACAGACAAATGCCAATTAAAAAAATACATGTTAGTGGTTAGTGATGATGCAATGCCTCCAAATAATTTAAACGAGGATTGTCATCCACACTGGAGGTTACTCGCTGAACTTTGTCCCCTGTCAGAAATGAGAAAATTGCTCAAAATCACTATTGAAATCTCTTTGAGGTCATGAGCCTTCTGATACTCCATTAGGACCAAATATGTCAGCAAGCATATAAGGACAAGTGCTGTTTCAGGGAATAGGTACTCAGCTTGTTGTGCGGAAATTTCTACATTGAATGTGGTCATTTTGAACATCTTGTACTTTAAAAGAGGACTATTTGAAATTAAGCACCCCAGCATGTCTCTACGCATTTTACCAAGTTTTGCATAATGCAATTAAGTTTGATTTCCTGGTATAGGGAATCTGCTTTGCAAAGATTTAAGACTGAGGAATAAGCCCTGACCACCTATAGAGCACATTCTAAGTCGAGGGCTTTAGGCATGATTATCGCTGGCTCAGGAGTATTGACATTTTTCTGTGACTCCTGCTCAGGTTAGTCAGGAGACAGCTTTGTCTTTTGTACTCCTGAAGATCTAATCCAAATGTTAGCCCAGCACAGTAAACTGCAGCAGAAATAAAAGGGAAGATCATTGCCCAAAACTGGTAAATATTCAGTTCTGTCCCTTTTGTTACTGGGTTTAGAAGGCAGAAGTCAAAGTCAATCTGAGAAGTAGCATTTTATAATTATTAACACAACCTCTATCAGTGCAGGGAGGAGAGTACACAAGTCTTTCTTCAGTACACTTTGATACACTTTCCTTAGAATGCCAGCTTCTATGAGTAGAATACAGGTGCTCTGCCGGTTGCAGGCCTGTCAGGAAGCTCATATGACTGCTATCTCCATGGCTTTATGTGGGGATGCCTAGAGGTCTTTTTCATTTCAACAAAACAATATACCCATGCTTTGTGGTAGGTATCACTTTATATGATAAAATCTATTTTTTTTAATTTCCTCTGCAAAGCATGATTTCTCTTTGGATTCTTTGATTTGCCTTTACATTTATTATGATAATGGAAATTAAATTTTATGGTATGTTTTTCAGATGACGAAAACTGTATCTAAAGATTATATCAAAATTAAATGATAAACCAGAATGAGATGCCAGCTAACATCCACTGGAACAGGTAAAATTAAAAAGATTCACAACACCAAGTGCTGAGGAAGATATAGAACAAGTAGAACAATTGGACACTCATCCAAGGCTGACAGAAATGTAAACTGGATAAGCCACTTTTGAAAATAGTTTAGCAATGGTTCTACAAAGTTAAATATAGGCTCTTCATACTACCCAATAGTCCTCCTTTTATGTATTGACCCAAGATAATTAAGCACATGTATTCACTCAAAGTCTATGTGAGAATATTTAGATCAACTTTGTAAATAACACCCCAAAATCAGAATCACTACCTATGATCAACATCAGGTAGAACAATGAATTTTAAATTGTGGTGTATTCTCTTTATTAACATAGATACAAATGCCATTAATACAAACAACAACGTGGGTAAATCTCAAAAATAGTGTGTGGACCAAAATAAAGCAGACCAGTTCAGATTGATGATCCCACTGTAAAATTCTAGTAACATGAGCAAAACTAAAATTTGCTGGCTGCATAGGGTCAGGGCAGGAAGTGAATTGACTGGTGAAGGATACATGAAAATATGGGGGAGAAAGAAAATGTTTTATAGGTCAATTGTGATGTCCCTACATAAATATATACAACTGCCAAGCTTTATTAAATTGTACATGGCATATCTTATGAGATATACTTTACCTCAGTTGAGCTAACTTTTAAAAAATTAAATAGCCATCACTTTACAAAGAAATTCCTTACACTGGCAAGATATTTGTAACAAAAGAAAAAAAATCTAGCCACAATTAACACTACTGGAAGATTTTTATATTGGGAAAACAATTAGGTCCAGAAAAGTAGTACCAGTACTGGAAACATTCTAAGAATATTATGTGATCATTAAAAGTATGTGAATTTAGGTAGCAAAAAGAAATATTTACAGTACAAGATGAAAAAAAATTAAAAAGCAATCATTTCAGTGTCCAACAATAGCAAAGTTATGAAAATTTTAATACATTGATTCATTAAAAATCTTATTTAATGATTACAAATAATCATGAAGTGAATATAGCAAAAATGTATGCCATACAATGTTAAAAAATACAAAATTGTGTCTATGTAATATATAGCTGAAAGATTTTATTCATGTGATCAGAACTGAAAGGAAACATGAGAAAACTGTTATATTTGTAGAGATGTAATATCACGGGAAGCTGTTCACTTACTGCTGATAATGCTATCATTTTGTTTTAGAAAAAATAACAAAGAGATGCTAAGTGGCCTTGTTTGTAACCTAAAATCATGATCAGCTTCTCTGAGGATCCTGTGCTGCTCATACAATTGAGAGAGGGCAAGATCACTGTGTGTAGAGGACCTCGGGGGAAAGTTTGTCTATATTCACCTGGGAGTGAAAATGTAAGTCACGTTTCTCTCTTTCCCAGCTGAAGGCCATACTTTTTTCAAAGCTTTATTTCTCCTATTGAGCACTCTATCATGAATGGTTTACTGGTAATTGCTTTAGTTTTCTTTTGCCAAACAATAAATTTACCAGTTTAGGGCTGGGGACATAGCTCAGTGGCACAAGTGCCTGCCTGGCAAGTGCAAGGTCCTGAGTTTGATTCCTGGTACCAAAATAAATAAATAAATAAAATAAAAAATAAAAAAATAAATTTACCAGTTTAAAGAAACCTTTATTTTCTTCCTTCCTTTTTTCCTTCTTCTTTCCTTCTTCCCTCCCTCCTTCCTTCCCTTCCTTTCTTCCTCAAAGGAGGAAGGGCATATTTTGTCTCAGTTTGTAGAGGTTTCAGTTCGTACTCAACTGGCTCCAAGGCAGAGTGGCATGGCAGAGGAGAAACAGCTCAAGGCGTGGCAGCAGGGAGAAGAGAGAAAGATCTAGGAGGAGGGAAGGAAATACACTCTTCCTGACCATGCCCTAGTGACCCAGTTCCCCGGACAAGGCTTCGTCTCTCCTTCCTTCCTTTCAGTCAGGACTCCAGATGTAGCTTAGATGGTCTCTCTTCAGTCATCCAGGCAGCAATCTAGGTATACAGTGGACTGTGTTTCTCTCTGGGCTTCCAAGCTTAGGCATGAGTTTCCTTGCTGGCTGTCATCTGGGTTTTTCTCAGTTCCTGGTTATATGCTTCTCACAAAGGTCCTCTCATAACACTGCACTGACTTCCCTAAAGCCAGAAGGAATCTCTGCCGCTCCAGTAAAGCCCAGTCCCTATTTCAAGGGATTTCACTTAGATGAATTGAGTCCTCCTGGGATAAACTGGCTTTGTCTAAAAAAAAAAAAAATCAATGCATTTTGATCCTTAATTGGATCTGAAAATTCCTTCATCTTTCCCAGGATGGAATGCAGCCCCAGGGGTGACACACCACCATACCCTGGGGTCCCTTCCACACTCCAGGGTGGTACATAGCATGAATACACTAGGGGCAGGGATCTCGGGCACTTCCTTAGAAATCTGAGCCACTGTTTTGATACTTATTATAGTATATGTAGTATTATAGTATTTAATTATATTCATATATTTGGTACAGAAAAAAAAAGAAAATTCCTACAAAGATTAAACTTAAACCCCTATGTATCTACTGTAAGTCCTGGAAGGGTTGTTTTTTGGTTTTTGTTTTTCATCTTTTATTTTGAAACAGAGTCTCATTATGTAGGTCAAGATGGCCTTAAATTTACTGTGTAGCCCAAGCTCTCCTCAAACTTTTGATGACCTTCCTGCCTCAGCCTCTTGAGTGCTAGTATTACATTACAAGAAGAAAAAGTTTAAATTTGTGTGCCACATTTGAATTTGGTAATCAGAATGACTGGTTTGAAAATAATATGCAGTATAAGAACCATTGTTGAACTCCTACCATGTTGTATAGTGAAGCTCTGCATCCTTTCCAATGTTTTTTTTCAATTTTTTCATTTTTTTTACTTGGTATGTCTTTGATAGTTTGATCAAGCTTACATTCTTATGTCTAGTGGAACGAGCAACTTCACTGAAGACAACAGTATGTAATATAGCAGCCACTGTAAATTTCTATCATTTTATTTTGAGGTCATGTATTATTTTTGTTGTTTTTATGTTGTTTTGATTTTGTCTTCATTGTGGTTTTGTCCGTTTTTTAATTTTTAAATTTTAAATTAAAAAAAGAAAAATAAATAAATAAATTTGTGTGCCACCATAACCAGGTTAGACCTGGACGTTTTGGCTGAACACACACATGCACACACACACACACACACACACACACACACACACACACGCGTGCATATGCACGTGAGAAAGCAGACCAATAAATAGTAGGAATTACTAACCTGATAAGATTGACTCACGCATAACCCAAGGAGCCACTCACCTTCACACATAAATGTACCGGCCTTCAGAGAGTTCAGAATCCCCTTCACCCAGTTATATGTTCTTGGGTTACAATGAGGGTGATTAACGCTAGCAGGAGTTCCTTCAGTCCCTATTTCATGTTTGTGACAGACACTGACAGGAAATCACCCAGGATTATAACACACTTTGTTGAGAGATGTGACTTCAGATTCTTCCTAGCACAACTCTTTAGAAATCTACAGCAATCAGTAATAGGTGACACATAAAATTAAATATATTTTAGTGGTTTATGTCTAGATATCCCCACAAAGCCACACATGCTCATAGGTGGGTCTTTGGGAGGTGACTGGCTGATGGAGGTATGATCTCATCAGCAGATTCATCCATTGGTGAGTTTATAGCTACGTGTGATGTTGGGAGCCTGGGCAGGGCAAGTGCATCTCTGGGGGTATGGTCAGGAAGAGTATGTCTCCTTCCCTCCTCCTGATCGCTCTTCTTCCTGCTGCCAGGCCATAAGCTGTTTCTCCTCTGCCATGCCTCTCCAGCATGCTACCCTGCTTTGGAGCCAGCTATGAACTAAACCTCTACAAACTCAGCCGAAATACACCTTTCCTCCTTTAAACTGTGGGTATCAGGTATTGTATCTCAACAACAAGGAAGTAAGATATTTATTTACTGTCTCAGATTAAAGAAATGTTTTCAGAAAATACCATTTAAAGTCAAACAACGAATTTGAGGCCTGGGTATGGCAAAGCACGTCAAAAGTCTTACACACAAAGGAGGAAAAATTAAAATACTCGTAATTCATGTGGTTTTCCTTTCTATACAATTAAAATGTGTTGAGCCTCTTGAAGAAACATCTATATTCTCTGTAGTTTAGATCACTAACTTAATTTGACAAAGGAAAATAAATGGGAAGGGTAACATCATTTCTTACCTATTGGAAGCATATTTGAGAAACAGTGACAGGGGTAGCTTTATTTCTTATCCTTTATGTCTGGAGGGAACTTCAGAATTTCCAAAGTGTATTCATGGGTATGCTCTCACTTAATTCTTAATATAATATGGCAATATAAGCATTATTATAATCTCTCCTTTAAGTTGGGAAGGTCAATGTAGGTAAATCATGGTCACATAAGTGGCCATATCACTTGCCCAAGGTAAGAGTGTTCTCAGCACACAACACCTGCTTCAGTTTCTCCTACTTAAAACCACATTTACTGTCTGCAAAGGAGTCAGACATGAAAAAGTGCTTTCACAGAATTATTTTAGCTACAAATGACAGCCAGCACACGCTTGCTTTAAATAATAAGTACTTCATGTAACAAGAAGCTCAAGCCTATTAAGGACTTGAGATCTTTCTATCCAGTTGCTCTTCTGTCTTCAGAGATAGTTTTCTCCTATAATCAGTGCTCTTCATGATCAAAAGATGGCTGCCATTGATAGGGCTATGGTTTGGTATTCATGGGAGGCAGAAAAGTCTTTCTTTACATGTGTGACAGACTTTTCCTTCAGTCCTGTTGAGTTTCTAGGGCCTCAAGTCCATCCCTGGACCAGAAACAATCACTCGGAACATGTCATTTTCTAATGAGTAGCTTAGGAATCAAGCTGGAACCTGTAGGTGGGGTCGGGTAAACCAGGAGAATATCTCCCAGTAGGGGAAGGAGGAACCCTGAACAAAATCTTTTCTACTTAGGTAAGAAAAATGGGAAAGGATGTCAGGCTGGCAACCAAGCCCATCGGCTTCAGCTATGTTTTCTGACCACATCCAAATCTAGCTCTTCATCCCAAATTTTTAGACTTGCTCTATACATAGACTTGGCTGAATCTTGGATACACCAACCTTAAGTATGGTAAACCATGAAACATGGAAAGCAGCACCAAGCAGATTACGTAAAGGGCACACATGCTCTGGGTGCTCTCCCTAGCCTTTCAACAGTAGCTCCCTCTGGAATCTGAGACCCTCATCTGCCATGGGAGGGTCTCTTTCATGGAATAACTGCATTTATTAGCTTCCTATGACTGCTTTAACTAACACAAATTGATAATTCAAAACAACACCAGTGTGTTAGCTTACAGTACAAGAAGTAAGAAATCTAAACTGGTCAGCAGAGATGTGTTGGGGGAAAATCTACCCTACCTTTTCTGGAAGCTCCCACTAGATGTTGGCTTGTGGTTCTTCAAAGCACATCACTCCAATCTCTAGGTCAGGTTTCGTGTCATCTTCTCTGCCCTTGACTCTTCTGCTCCCTCTTAATAAGGGCCCTTATCTATATGTTATGCCACTCAGATAATCGAGGATACTTTTTCTATCTCAAGATTCTTAGCTCTCTCATCTCTGAAAGAAAAAAAAACTCCTTTTGCAATTATGGTTTTAGAGACTGGCACATGTACATCTCGTGCATGTGTATGTGTGTGTGTGTGTTTGTGTGTGTGGTAGTAGTGGACAGTAATCCAGCCCCCAGCACACGCAACTCTGCCAGAACCAGAATCTATTCCTAGACCTACCTGAAGATATTCTGAAAAAAATCTCTTCAGTGTTCCAGAGGCCTATTTCCCCTTAGTTCTTCCATTTTAAGTCCACATTTGAGAACAATCCATGGACTGAAGTGCGAAACGCTTCCTCTACGGATGAGGGTGACCCCTGCCTACACAGACTCAGGACCCCTCTATTTTTAACAGTTTACAAGCATTGAATGGAAATGGTGTCATGCAGCGCCACAGGTCCCCTCATCACCACCACCAGAGAGGAAATGGAAAAGCCAGAGGTCAGCCAGAGAACTGGAATAGATGGCAGGAGGCAGAGGTGCACCCAGGAGAACTCCCTGCCAGTGCTACTGGGTATTTTGCCTTCTGGAAGTACAGAGTCCATGGAAAATAATCCCATAGATATAGTACACCTCATAGCTCCAAGCCCAGGGATAGACTTTTTCCAAAACTTCAGAAAACTACATATCACACATGTTATTGTTTTCCATAATAGTATGCAACACTCGCTTTAAAAGTAAATTAAACTTGTTTTTTTAAAAAAAACTTTGTACATACTTCAAAGACAATACTTATATATTTAAAGAAAATTGTATAACATTAAAAAAGGAAAGAGCAGTGCCACCAATAGAAAATAACCATAAAAGTAAATATAATTTTAAAAAGTTAATGTCAATAATTCTAACTAGAGGCCTTGATCTGTTAAGCTATCTGAGTTTAAGGCCTCAGCTTCCTTTCATTAAGGATTATCAGTGAAGCTAGAACAGTAAAGGCATTCTAGCACCCATAGAAATTTTTTTATATAATAGGAATTAAACAATTGAAAAGGAAATTTTTTCTCAAAATGATACTCTGCTTTATTTAATGTCATCTTAAAGCACAATTAAATGCTATCTTTCGTATCACCAGTTTTAAGACTTCCATACTTTGGGTAGCACCAGTTTTTGGATGAAAAAAAAACTTGCAAGCCAATCTGTCTCTGCAGGAACAGGGAGTAATAGCAGGGGATAGTCTTACTATGCTTAGAGTCTATTCCACAGAGAGCACATAACAGAACTAATAAAGTGCCTTGCATAGGTTATATAGCCTACAGGGGATTGAACCGTTGTTGCTCTGACTCAGAAGCCTGGACCTATTTCCTGGCTGGATCACTTGAGATGATCCAAATAAGTAAATAGCTGCTTTTGAAGCTCGGGGCTCACATGCACAGGCAAACACACACACGGCCTCTGAGAGCACAGGAACATTGAAATCCTATTCCATGGTTCTTACTCTAGAAAAATAAGTTGACTTGAACTGCCCATTGGCAACAACTTGGAGCTTTAAGAATTTCTAAGGCATGGCTAGATATTCCTAGGGGCTTTTAATGATTCTTATGTGTAGTCAAAGTTGAGAGTCACTGCCATAAACGATAGCAGTCTGATGGCCAATGGGAGGGAGATCGTTCTGCAATGAGACAGACTAGTTCAAAGTACTTACAAGGGAAAGGATTTTAAACCAGTGATGCTCAAAGTACAGTGGCCCAGCATATTCTGGGAACATGGTAAATACTCAAGTTCACAGAACTACTGAATCAGAAACTTCTAGCATAAGATAGAGCAAGTTCAGTTTTAATAAGTCCTCTGGAACACCCTAAAGAGCTGGAATGTGTGAACACCATCTTATTGTTTTTCTTTCTGGGCCTTACTTACCTCCCTTATGTAACCTAGATAATACGCTTTTCTGCTGTGTTCTTACGTGAGTTCTACAAGAAAATGTGAGTCAAGCACAGAACGTAATAGATATAAGTTGGTAAAATAAAAGTATTGCTTGATTCAAAGAGTGATAATTTTGATACTATAAACCAAGAGCCTCTCCTTTGATGTATGAATTTTTAAATATAATTTTTATTAATATCATTAGAAAATACATGGGGCAAGTAGAGGTGAGAAAATTATTGTGGGATAAAACAAATTAAAAATTCTCCCTCCTCATCTCTGGCACTATCCAGACACTGTATACACAAGCTCACAGCCCACCCCAGACCCTCTGATTCATCCCCACCTGCCACCCTGAGTCCCTTTCTGCGTGGTTTTTATTCCTTATTATCTTGACTACACATTTTATCATTATAGAATTCTAACTCTTTCCAGTAGGTATATGATTTAGTCCTTTCTTACCCTTCCCTGGATAAAAGGATTTCAAATTAAATCAATCAATACATTATTTTACTCTTAGCTATTAACATGAGCAACCTGTTGATTGACTACATTCAAGTACTGAAGTTCTGTGTACTATTCAGATACTTACACAGTAGAAGTGCTCCAAAATTCAAGCACAAATTGCTAACAGCATGGGCTCAAATTCTCTAAAAATCTTCTTTTGAATTTTTACTAAATGTAACTTGAACTATGTATCTAATAACAATTATTGAGTGTGCCCGCCACTAATTCACACTTTCCAAACCATTTTTGCATAGAATAAATGATTCGAGCCTTACAAAAACAACACAGGGCTGCCTAAGTGTGTACTCTTATGCTATCTGAGGCATTTCTTTACCCTTCCCAAGGTATGAGCCTGATAAGAGACGCCTTCACCAGTTACAGCAACATGTGTTGAAGGTTTACTTGTCTCAGGCACAATTACCTGACTGTAATGCAGAATATAGAACTGTCACATGTATTTTATAGGATGCAATAATATATTGTACATTTGTTATTTGTATATTAATGAACAATATCATCAAATATATGTATTATTAATATATTGTGTTAGATATAACATGCACCACCCAATCTATACCAAGAAAGTGCATATTTCATAAAGTATGAAAAGAAATGTTAAACTTATAATGCACTTTTACATCCACTCTCCCGTGGTTGGATCTTCCACACCTACTTGTGACCCTGCTACTCTAGTCCCCTGGTTGTATGGAGGGCCCCAGAGCCCACCTCTGTGTACTATGCTGGATGGCACCTCACCAACTGACTATGATCCCATGAGATACAGCATGAGAAGAGTTATCAGTAAATCAAAAACTGAGAGCACGCAGAGATGCACAAGGGCAGACAAAGTTAAAGGAATGTGCAAATGATAGAACTGACATCTTATACTGGAAAAACCCCCAGTCCTCACTGAAGTCTAGTTCTTTGGTCTCACTGCAGCTTTCCACGTTCCTCACATTCCCATGGATCCTTAGGAAAACTCAGCATGTGAGATGTTAGAACAGGTGATTGTTCTTTATGATTTGAAAGATCCAATACACTGATTTGATGAAGTGCAACTTACCGAAATTTCTCTGGATCCATTGGCAAAATCCGATCTTTCTTCCCTTCTGACTGAGAAAGAGACAGCAAAAACAGTAAACATCAAATATTTCAGTATTGGGAGGAAAATGAGTTGTCAACTACTGAAGGTTAGAAAAATCTTCAAGCTAGAAATGAAAAGGTACTCTTGATCTGCCCTCTCTTCCTCATCCTCATTAAATAAACTCCGTCTAAGGAACAGGTCAACACAGTGTCTGTCATAAGTGAACCCAGTTCACAAAGTCTATGCAATATAGCATTGTTGAGATCCATTTACATCACCTTAGACTTACATTTAAAACGTGTGCAATTGTGTTTACTATTTATACCACAGTGCTTCTAAATGAGAGTGCCTGGGACATGCAAGGATCGAGGACCAGATATCAAGGTCAAGTAGACCTGGAAAGTGAAGCTTGATATCCACTGTGTCACAGGCTGAGCATTTCTTTTCTAACACTATTCATCTCCTGAAATTGCATTAGAAGGAGAAGGTCAGCTCCCTCCTGTGAAAGTGTATTTTATATAAGGCCATCCTCATTAGTTTTCTGCCCTGCACAGGAATAAATAAATACAAATGTAAAAATAAGTAAAGAGTTTTTTTCTTGTTGTAGCTAAAATGTATCCAACATATGTGCCTATTTTTTAATTCTGTTCCAGTGGGTTGTATGTGTGCTTGGATTATGTGAGAAATTAATCAGAAAGCTATGCTTCTTGCTTCACAGGAAGAAAACTCATACTCCTTATCAGTGCCAACTTCTAATGGGGAATTAATCTATGCATGTTGCAGTTTGGTATTCTGTCCAAAACAGGACGGGACAGTGAGAAATCAATCTTAATCTCTCTGTCTGTCTGTCTGTCTGTCTGTCTGTCTGTGTGTCTCTCTCTGTGTCTCTCCACACACAAATACACACACACCTGCATAGAGTAACCTCCTAAATGCCATTAGTAATTAGTAGCAAACACTGCCTCTGTTTAAAAGATGATAACTCAGTTATTCCAAGATAGGACGGTCTCCCCTACCCTCAACACCTGCATAAAAGTGTTGAAAGTGCTTAAAACAAATGACCTGTTATTTATTTCCAAACACCAACAGTATTACTGTGGTAGCTAGATAAATATCGCATGACATGAGGATAACAAACATTCTGCCAGAGTCTTAGATAGATCTGAGCTTACAAAGATTACAGCAGATAGCACTGAGAAAGCGAGCAAAGGTTCTAAAGTGCATATAAAAGCGTGATGAATCTTTAAAGACTACAAGCTTCACTTCATAAAAAGCTTTGTGAAAATAATTTGTAGAAAATAAAAGTATGCATGCTGGCACTAAAATAAACATATCTGGATATTTATTTTGACACAAATAATGCACAATTTTGAAACTGGGCAATTTAGACCAGTTATCAAACAGTCAGGAAACTGGCAGCCATTGAGATTGGGACTGAGGAGATTTCAGAGACACCACTCAAAAGCTTTGAAAAGGTAAAAATACTCTCAAGTAATATGATTCTATTAAACCCCAGAAACATAACTTGGCATTTCCTTTTCACACAGGTCCTGAGGGCAAGTCAAAGTGAACTTTCCCTTCTGTCTACAGGCAAAAAGGCATAGCTGGACCTCTATGACTTTTTACGCACCCTTAAAAGAAAACTGAGACCTACCAGTACTGTCATTTCCACTAGGGATAGTTTTCTTTTTGATCTGTGTGACCTGGAAATCTAAAATATTACATTGTCTCAAAAGCTTGCAATGCTTTGATCACATCAAAAGTCTAGGCAAAGCGTTGCTTTCCTTCTTCCAATAAATGTTTTCTGAATGTCCACTACATGCCAGACTCAGCACTGGGTGCTGGAAACACAAAGATGTTCAGGGAGTGTTCTCTAAGTATTTCTTGATATTCATTTGAACCAAAATTGGGGTGAAATGGGGGTAAGAGATATTGTAAGTTACAAAAGTCTTCATTGAAGACCATTTTAAAAATAGTCTGGTTATTACACAGAACTACAAAGTTAACTTTGGATAAAATTAAAAAGATATTGACATACAATGAAGGAACTTCATATTTACACATAAATAAATACTTCTAATATATTCAAAATCATCTTTCTTAGATAATT
This sequence comes from Dinomys branickii, assembly GCA_004027595.1. Classification (NCBI taxonomy): domain Eukaryota; kingdom Metazoa; phylum Chordata; class Mammalia; order Rodentia; family Dinomyidae; genus Dinomys; species Dinomys branickii. The sequence continues at coordinate 12,523 of PVLD010030471.1, forward strand.
CACTCCTGCACAGTTTTGTTTACACTAACAATTTTTACTGTCTTATAATTTGCCTAGATTTCTAAACAGTCAATTTAGTTTCTTTCTAAACAATAAAAATTTCTATAGAGGTAGGGATAAAATCCATAAGGTTTAAGGGGGAGGTCTGTATGTTTTTCTGCATTCTTCTTTTTAATAGCCTTCATTTCCCATCTAGAACTTTCTTTTTATTTGCCTTGACTAATTCTGAACCTCACTGGGCACAAGCAAGTCTACCCACCTTCAATGTTCCCAGTGAAAGATTTCCTCTTAGCACCAAATACAAACACTGACTTTTTCACTTACAGAATAGAAGAAGCTGAGAAGAAAAATGAGAATAGAAAAGGCTGAGAATAAGAATAAATGAAAAAAAAGAATCTTAAAGTCTAGGTCTTTTAAACTGTTTAGTAATTTTACTTGTTACGTTAACAATATCTGGACAGATATTTAGTAACCCCAAAGAAAATGTTTCCAGGCTTTAATATCATTTGCTTATTACATATTAACAAATTCTGTAAATTGGGACTGTTTTGTGTGGAAGTGAGCTGCATCAGCACATTCCTGCTTTGACCAGTAACTTTTTTGTTGATGGAAGTTTCTATAAGATTAAGGACACATAAGCCACAACTGCATTTGTAACAGATTTATTGGTAGATGTTTGCAGTACATGATGGTTGGATTCCTTGTGGGGAACTGGAACATGTATTCAGCACATCTTGCATTTCTTGTTACCCAGGGAAGAAGAACAGATACAATGTTAGGATTCACCTTCCTTTAGAGCACAAAGAAAGATTTCTACTGCTTCTGAAGTTTGAAAGCAAATGAAACAAGCTTTTCACTCCCCAAAGCATTCTTCTTATGTAGAACAGTATGCAGTTGAAATTCACTTCCAAGAATATAAAATCAGATCATTTAAGAGGAGGGAAAGAACCCAAGGAAAAAAGTCTACAGAAAGCCATGTGTCATTAATTCAGTTATAAATTATTAGCCGAAAGCAGCTTCTCAGCATTTGTATTTGATGAACAAAAATTGATTGCTTCAAGGGCATTTCAATCCTTTTGATGTTCCCATCTTTTCGCCCACCACAAATCTGAATCCTTAACAGAATGATTATAGCATTATAGTAATCCTGAGAGCCAATACTAAAGGATTTGCAAGAGCAATGGGGATCAATAGCTTGAAAAAAGAATGTCTTTTTGAATTGACAGCGCTGTCTCGCCTGATCGTGAACCTGAACAAAATAAGTGGGGTCTAAGTACACAAGCAATCACGCAGACCAGCCGAGCTGCTGTGATGAGCCGTTTCTCGGCATGCTTGAATAGGCCTTGGCACTGAATATTTCTAAAGGATTAAACCCTAACTAATGGCAACCCAAAGATATTTTGCAAACAATCAGCCTCTCCTAAAATAGTTAACATAATACATTGTGGGTCTTGGTTTGGTATTCAGAAGACGAGGTTCAGCTAGAGGTCCAACATTTGCTTTTGCGTAGTTTGAGATTACGGGAAATTGGATTAGAGGTAACATTGTCTTAATGGCCATCTCCTGTGGACCCCACTTTGAAAGTGAGAATCCCTGCGGTATTTCATGACAAGCTGAAAAAACCACATCCTGAACACATAACATAGTAGAAAACCCAATAGCCCAGAATGGCACGAAGGCAGTTACCCACATCTATGGGATTTCCATGTTGTAACATTACTTGATACCTCAAAAGACAGAAAAAGATAGCTGGCTGTTAAAGACCCCTTGAACAATTCAAGGATTAGCATAAAATTATACATAAAGGAGAGTTAGGACAGCAGCAGCACTTGCTCACCACAGTAGGGGCATTGTTCACAGGCGTCAATGGACTCAGGGAAAATGTGAAGGCATCTTAACATTGTCTGAGGACCTGCATGCCTTAACATTGATGTATATATTTTCGGTTCTTTGTTTCCTCAATAAGAGGCCAGCTTAGTCCACTAGAGAAAGAAGTTAGGAGGCTTCAGATGGCACGCATCTGGAGGACATCCCATGGAACATTGTGAATGGCTAAGTAATCTCTTTCAGTACGAAGACAAGGGGTGATAATTTATAGCTTCACAGACTCCCCAACCTGCCATTGATTCTAACAGAAAAACTTTGAACCAAAAAATTCGAAAGCACAAAATATGCAACAGCAATTCACGGAAGGAAAAACAACACAAGTTTTCACACTGTCTTTCAAGGATGAAAACGCTTTTCTCTGACAGAGCTGATGCTTGCAGCCACTTTGTGGTGTAGCCTTAAGGGTCATCCCACTGCTGCAGTGGGGCTGACCCTCACATTTCTGGCTAAAGGAGCAACTCACATTAGAAGCATGTTAAAGTCACAGTCACCAAGCATTGTGCTGGAACCAACTTAAGCACTTTATCTGGAGACAGTGCATGATAACATATGATCCTTAAAGCTAAGCTTTCTCTCAAGCTATTTAAAAAGTTTTGTAGCTGTTCTTGTCTAAATGAATCAAAAAAAAAAAAAAAGGATATGCAGGAGCTAGCATAAAGAATAGTTGCCTTAAAAGAGGGCAGCAAAATTGATAGCTCTACAAATGGCAGCCACCTGTACCAGGAAAACTCAAAGGAAGAGAATAAGTATTTGAAGAGAAAGAATAATTGGAGATGTGACAGCAAAGAATCGAAATCACTCCCCAGAAAGTGTTTAAAACTCTCTTCTCTCTCCTACTTAATCACTGTTCTTTTAAGCCCATAAATTAAAATGCAATGCATATGTTATATGCATTATGAGTATGAATGCTCATGTAATCTAAAGCATTTTAACTTTGCACAGCTTGTTTTATACTGCGGGGCACAGGCTTGCAATGAAATTCTCTGCATCACATTCTCTTATGGTTTTATTGAATTGTTGTACTGATAGATTGTTACCTAAAACCCTCTCATTAGGACATAATGAAAATCTTGATTTATTATTCTTTCCTTTAGCGAGGGAATAAAGGATATTCTATTAAATGTGAAAGAAATATGTACAAAAGTAAAACACTTGCTCATGATTTATTTTCTAGAATATAAATTGTGTAACTTGGTGGGGCCAGTTCAATAATGCCTTTGGTGTATTCAAATAAGAGTTTTAAAGGACTCTTTTGGTGGAAAAGTAATATGCCGTTTCTTCACTAAAATTGTCTGACTCAAACATTTAACTCTTCGATAAGTTAATAGCATCATAGCTAATAAGATAGAAGTTTACTTGTAGCAGAGAGGGAAAGTAGGTAAGGCACTTCAAGGGTCTTGCAATCTAGTAGAAGCCATCTATGTGCTTCAAAATGTGTTTTTGGTGTAACATAAAAATATAGTTAATCTTCCTCAGTGCTCCCAATTCCTAGCACAGAGCTCCAAAAACTCTTGGAATTTCCTGCATGGTAGAAGTTATGTTGTTATTTGTACTGATCTCCTTTTTCTCACATCTAAATTTATGCTAATAAAATGAGTTAGACTGCGCCCAAGAAGATCTCAGGGTAGGGCTGGTAAACAGTAAGACAACGTGACTAGAGAAATGGAATTTTCAGTTCAACCCACCAAATTCCAGAAAGAAGAGGAAGTGACTCCTGGCACCACTGTATGATTCCACTAAATAAGCTTATGGTTGGCGAACACACCTTATGAGGTACCAGTTTTGCATGAACACACACTGCATACATACCTTGCCCGTCTGTGCCATTGGCTGTTATATTGCATCCTTGATAATAAACAAGTAACTGTAAATAAAGTGCTTTTCTGAATTCTCAAAGGTATTTTACAAATTATAGAATTTGAACAAGGTGTTGCAGGATTCTGCCCACTTTACAGCTAGTGCAGTCAGAAATGCAGGGGCAATGTAGGGCCTAGAACTGGTAGCAGAAGCAGGGATACTCTTGTGGGACTGAGCCCTTTAACTTATGAGAGCTGTTACTAACTCCAGGTACATAGTATCAGAACTAAATTGAATCATTCAACACTCAGTTGGTTTCCACAGAGAAATGGAGAATTTCTTGGTGTGGCTCAAAATCCACAGATTTTCTAAGCAAATGATAGGGTTGTTATATTATACATTGTTATTTTCTTTTTTTTTTTTTTTATTTTAGAAACATAAAAGTACAAAAACATATTGACAAACAGACACCCATTATCATAGAAAATAGTACAATCACAACTAATCTATAGACAAGGTGATATGGTCTCAACAGTAGTTGTTGCTTTATCCATTGATATCTTCGAATTGTAGATGTATGGACCCATATACAGACATGCAAA
>PVLD010030472.1:0-16803 GCA_004027595.1 Dinomys branickii
GTGCTCCATTGTTTGGTGCATAAATGTTTAGGATTGTTACCTCTTCCTCTTGTAGCTTTCCCCTAACTAGTATGTAGTGGCCTTCTTTATCTCTTTTGATTGTTTTTGCTTTGAAGTTTACATTGTTTGCAAACATAATAGCTACCCCTGCTTTTTTCTGGGGGCCTGTTGCATGGAGAATTGTTTTCCAACCTTTAACCTTCAACCTATGGATTTCTTTTTGAGTAAAATGTGTTTCCTGTATACAGCATATCGTTGGATTGTGTTCCTTAATCCAGTCTTCCAATCTTTTCCTTTTGACTTTTGAGTTGAGGCCATTTACATTAATGGTTATCATGGTTATATGTTGGCTTATTCTAGTCATATTATTTATTTGAAGTTTTCCTTCTTTTGCTGACTGTTTAATTATTTGTTCTGTTTAGGGAGTTATTTCTATAGCTGTTCTTGGGATTGTGGTCTCCTTTTCTCTGTCTAGAATATCTTTTAGTGCTTTTTCCAATGCTGGTTTGGCACTCATGAAGTTCTTCAGTTGTTCTTTGTCTTGGAAATATTTTATTTCTCCATTGAATTTGAGGGATAATTTTGCAGGATACATCAGTCTGGGTTGGAAGTTGTTTTGTCTCAGAACCTGTAGTATCTCGCTCCAAGCTCTTCTTGCTTTCATGGTTTCCGTTGAGAAATCTGCTGTGATTCTGATGGGATTTCCTTTATAGGTGATCTGTTTCCTTTCTCTGGCAGCTTTTAATATTGTGTTCTTTTGCTGGATATCTGGGATCTTGATTATTATATGCCTGTGTGTGTTTTTCTTTGGATTATGGATCATTGGGGTTCTATATGCCTCGTTTAACTGAACTTCAGTATCTTTTACCTTGTTTGGGAAATTTTCTGCTATTATTTCATCAAATATTCCTTTTATATCGTTTGTGAGATCTCCTGCTGTTTCACACACTCCTATAATTCGAATATTGTTACTTTTTGCCTCGTCTTGGAGCTGTTGGATTGACTTTTCTTGTGTCTTTGATGATATCATGAGATTCTTCCTTTCACGCTCATAAGCTACCATGTTGTCTTCAAGTTCTGAAATTCTATCTTTGGTTTCATTTAAACGGTTTTGCATGCTTTCAGCGTTAGTTTTCAAATCCTGGCATTCTCTTTGGTCCTGTTTCATTATTGGTAATTCATTCGTAAATTGCTCTTGTAACGTTTCCATTTGTTTCCTATTTTCTTCTAGTCTTTTGTCTATTTCTTGTCTGTATGAATGGAACATTTCTTCCATCATTGTTTTCAGCTCGTTTTTTGTCTGAGAAATCATTGCGGGTATGTGGTTTATTTCTGCTTTGAGCTCTTTCATGACCTGTTGGAGTTGTTTTATTTCGGATGCAATTGTTTCATAACTTGAAGTTATGAGGCTTCCTGGTTCCCCTGTATCTTCACATTCAAAACTTGTTCTGGGTGGGGTTGAGTTTTGAGACTGCGTTTTGTTCCTCTGTTTTCTCATTTTTCGGTATCAGATTCAAAATGTGGAGCTATAAATTCCACAGGCAGTTCAGCACGCAAAGGTCTGCTGCAGAGGCTGCTCCAATGATTTCTTCTCTTTTGGAGAATGTCCCTTAAGCTGTCTGCTGAGATTTCCGCTTCTACTCCCTACCCCAAGACCTGGCCGGGGCGAATAAACAGCTCGCCATCCCAGGATTCTTGCAGACAGGCCACTCAGGTGTTCCTCCCTGGGTGGAGCTCCTTCCCCCCTCACAAATCCTGTTGGGGCGCCTAGCTAGGTCTTCCCACCCGGGAGATCCCACAGACCTTCAAGCTGCTTTGATGTCTCTCGCTGGTCTGAGCTTCTTCCCGATTCAGGAAAAACCGGTTAGAGCGCGCACTTAACTCACCCTGTGATCGTGCAGACAGGAATGCCGTTCAGATGTTTCTCCCTGGATGGAGCTTTTTCCCGACTCAGAAATCCCGCTGGTCGCTGTTGCTCCAGTTCGCGCAGCGCCGGATGCGGGGGTGGGGTTCTGAGCGGGATCCCGGAACGCTGCCCAGTTTGGCGCAGTCTGTCCCAGTAGTGCGTTCTCTGAGTTCCCTCTGCTCTGATGCCTCCAACAAATCCTGGTTACAGCCGCCTCTGAGCCGGTCGGGTTCAGGAGCCGAAGCCGTTCTTCCCGCCGCACTCGCTCTCTCGGCTGTACGTGATTTGAACCGAGCTGCAGCCCAAACGCAGGACCGATCCCTCGGGCGCCCAGCTCTCAGGCTCCGCCCACTTCTCGCCACGCAGCTTCTCAGCCAGCCCTTTAATGCTCAGGCCGCGGAGAGCAGCCGATCAGTTGGAATTTTGCATCCACGGACCAGGCAGCCACGCGCAAAGGATCAGTCTCTGGGAGAGATTCCCTCTGCTGCTCACCTGGTCGCCATCTTCCTGGAAGTCTCTGTCTAGTTACTCTTTAGGCAGAATCTTAGGGAGAATTTCTCGCTAGTCACATATATTCCATCCTTCTTTTCTCAATCTATCCCTCCCTCTCTTTTATTCCCTCCCTTCCTTCCTTCCTTCCTTCCTTCCTTTCTTCCTACCTTCCTTCCCAATAGTGTCTTGAACTCACCTGGCAAAGACTAGTGAGGTTTCTCACTAGGACCCATCCTAGGTCAACTGCAGCTGGCCTGTATTTGTAACACTGCAGAAGAGCATGAAGAGAGCTTGAGGTCAATCTTACTCCATATTCAGAGAAACTAAACCAGAATTGCAGAATCACTGCCGTCTTCCAACCAGCTACTCAGTGTGGCATGAGCATACTCACCTATGTCCTTCATTGCCTTCCTTTTAAAGACACATTGACTTTGACATTTGTATTTTTTGCTCTTTCAGGCACAAATCTATTTCTCAATATGTTATTTAGCCAACAGACATTATTTCAATATCTACTATGTGTCTGGCTACAGGTCAGGCATGGGTGATACAGAAATTAATAGCACATGATCTTACTCCACTCATGAAATGAAATTTATCATTTTTAATTCACCTAATGAATGTTTGTAAAATATATACTCTGTGCCTGATACCAAGCTAAGAATTTCACATACATTATTTTTAAATTGTACAGTACTCCCATGGTAGATTTGTAGTTCCCTGTTCCATATGCCGTATAGAACTTTGCCACCCTAGTAGGAGGTGGACTCTCTTCCCTGTCTTTAAACCTGGGTGACTTCCGTAGCTGTCTAGACTAAAAGAGTGGTGAATGTGATGGTATGTGATTCCCAAGACTGCATTTCGGCGGGCACCATAACCCTGCCTTGGGAGAGCCACTTTTGAACAGAATCATCATGGTGTAAAGGAAGCCCAGGAACATGAACATGTCTGTGAAGAGAGGGACTGAAAGTCCTTAGTCCTTAGCCCCAGTCAAACTCCTAACCAACAGCCAGCAACACCAGCTTAAAAACCTGAACAAAAACCATCCTGGAAGCAGATCTTTAGCCCACAGCTGAGCAGCCACATCTGACCCTTGGTGATGAAGAGAGGGGTCTTCTCTCTGAGCCCTGCCCATCCTGCAAGATATGCAAGTGACAAGTCTTTTAGTGGTAAAACGTGTTACAGTTTCTTATGCAGCAATTGATAACCAGAAAAAGTGCTAAAGTTAGTGTTAATATAATCCTTATTTTACAAGAGGAACAAAGAACAGTGGCAAAGTTAAATAACACTAAGCCCCCACACCTATAAACAGCAGTGATAAGAGAACCCCTGACTAGAATTTAATCTAAACACCAGATTCTCAGCCACATTACTTGAGTGGTTCCTGATTCTACACGAAGTGTGAAGGCAGGCATTTGGTGACCACTCCTTGCTTAGCGAACAGATACCATTTACCATGCCTGTGTCTGGCAGAAAGTAACAGCAAAATAAAATCGATAGTTGCTATTGTTTTTCTCACTTACCAAATGAGGAAACTGCAGCACATAGAAACGAAGAAAGTTGCTGAAAGTCATGACCCTAGCTGGGGGACAGAACAAGGATTTAAGCCCATGCAGTCTGCTTCTAGAGATGTGACTTCAAACCACAATTTATCATCCTTATAATTCTAGAGTCTGAATTCAAAAGTGGTGTAGCTTGGCGTTGCCAGCTCAGGGTCCCAGACAAGGGCATAGTTCAGGTGTCAGCTGAGGCTGTAGCTGGTCCTCTGAAGACTTTGCTGGGGTTGAAGAACTACTTCTCAGGTGCACAACTCACAAGATGTTGTTGGTAGCTGGAGTCCTCAGCTTTTCTCCATAAGGGAAAGAAGCTCAAGCTGCTTGAGTGTCATCAAATCATGCTAGCTGGCACCTCCTAGACTGGGTGATCCGAACAGGAATAACCAAGAGCAGCAGTGTATCTAATGATCTAACGTTAAAAGTCACACTCTATCTTGCCACATTGTATTTGTTAGAAGTGGGTTGTTAAATTTGGCCCACAGTCAAGGAGTAAGGAACTAGGCTCTGCGTTTTGAAGTAAACCATATCAAAGAACTCATGGATATAATTTTAAACATCACATGAAGTAAGAAAAGAACACAAAAACACAAAACAAGTTCCCCACGCGGTTCAAGGAATTTTAGTGCTGATTTGAGCCATGAAACATAAGTGGCTTGATTCTGTGAAGTTTGGAGAAGGAGGGAGATGTAATTGAGGCAAAAGACACAGTGTATGAGAAGTAAAGAAATCTAAAGTGTGGAAATCACTTTTTACATGGTGGGGGTCTGGAAGTGAGAGAGAGAGATGAGGTTGGAGAAGAAATAGACAAGGCCTAGATTTTAGAGTCTATTATTGGATCATGTCCATGAGCTTTGTCTCACCTTATTGTTTTGGGACCAACTAAGGTAGGGTAGTGATGAAGTCAAGACACACTGTAGGGAGTTTACTGTAACTTTCCCTGGGGAGAATGAACCTGGGGTGGGTGAGCAGTGAGGAAGCTGCTGCAGGACTTCTAGGAAGTAGAGGGCAGGAATGGACACTGAGGTACTGGGAAAGTACCACATGGGCAGGAGAGGGAGCATGGCAGTGGGACCCACAGTACTGGGGGACAGTCTCCTTAAATGTCCTGGAGCAGAAAGCGGAGTCTGGGAAGGATCTTGGACTTTTCCTGGCTGGAAAGTTTGACTTAATCTTCTCTGCAGAGCACCCTGTAAGCTGCCCCACCCACACTAGCTGCAGAAATAAGGGAAGTGAATGTCAACTATGTTGATGGTGATGGTACTGGTCTTGTCTTGGTGCTTTGAGTAGCCAAGTTTGAGTAGGAAAAACACCTGCAAATCATATGTAGGTACACGGCAGAGAGAGCTCTGTTTTCTTAAAGAAAAAAGCTTCCCTCACAGATTCCTTATTTAGCCAGTTACAGTTGGCAGCATCTTTATAGTTATGGCTGGGGCAGGACTCCTGGCTGCTCAGAAAATATTGAGCAACTAATCAGCTGGCAAAGAATCGATTCCTCTGTCACATCTCCTGCCCTTAGGCCACAAGTCTACAAAATTGCTAAGTGGTAGAGGCTTCTGAATCCATGCCTTTGGCTCCCTGGAATCGCGCAAGCTTGTTGATATTGACTTTCATCTAATTACTTCACTATTTAGTTGCCAAGGCTGTTCTTTTTAAATTTTTTCCTAGTTACCTTATGCCCAAAGGGAATGCTAATTAATAGGGAAGCCTAGGTTCTCTCACACGGAAAGCACATGCGCCTTTCTCCCTACCCTACTACTTGCGCATTTGGAGAATTACCTAGATATTTATTTATTTAAACTTTCTCTACCTCAGTTACCTTATCTTCAAAACAGGTATAATTCTATTAGCTCTGTCATTTCCACTAGAGAGTATTTGTGAAGACTGAAGGAATCCTTCCAGTAAGTATCTTGCCTGGCACTTAGAGGTTCACGGAGAGCAGCTACTGATAAGAATCATCTTGTTGGAAGAGGAGATGCTGCCAAGGCGTCCCTGACCTACTGGAAGAGTGAAACATCTTAGAATTGCATGTGAGAGGCTTCGTTGCTCCTGAGTTTGCCTATGTCATGAGGGCTTCTCATGGGTAGCTGGACAGCTTCAAACAAAATCAGCCCAAAGTTCACAAGGTTGCAACTTCAGTGCTGGTGTTTCCATCTCTGCTCAAGTGTTCACATGCCTTGCACATATTTTTCCCTTGAGTGACTTGAGCCTGAGCTAGACTTTTTCCTCTAAAGCTAAAGCTTCTTTTTTGGAACTTTATTTTTATTTTGCTTTGCTCCAAGCTGGAATTGCCTCCCTCATTCCCAAACCACAGATTCATTTTCTCCACATAGAGCAACTGGGAGGTTTTTCCATTGACTAATTGAAATCATATATGATAAATTAATAAGTGACTCAGACTGAATGCTTGCCAGGCACTAGGCACTTTGATAAGGGGTTCATGTGTAACATCCTTTCTTTTATCCTTCATTTTTATTATTTTTGGAACTCGGGGTTGCCCCAGGGCTATATATTTTAAACACGCATCCTACCTCTGAGCTATACCTTTAGCCAGCATGTATACTATTCATCTATACTATTTGTCCTCATACACTATGCTTGATGGTATTTTGTTCTAAGGTAGATTCTATTTCTATCCTCCTTTTATGGGTGAGAAAAATAAGCACATGGGTCATTTATTAACTAGACAAAGACTTCTCCACAGGCTTAAAAAGATGGTAGCCTCTAATGTTAATATTGAGGGATCTGGAACGATCAAAGGTTTTATTTAAAGGGTAATGGATACCCCATTCTAGAACACATATTTTCAACAGAGGAAATGCTGAGTAAGCCATTGACATTATAGCAGGGTTATATGTTTCAGTGCTATTAACATTTGGGATAGGTAATTATCTGCTACGGGAAGATGAGACGTTTTGTGGATTATAGAGTTTAGCAGCACCCTTTGCCGCTCTTCACTAGGCGCTATTGCAATAGTTGTATATAGCAGGATGGTGTGAAGTGGTTCACCAGAACTGTTCAGGATGAGATCTGGAAAGAGGTCGATCCTATCAAAAAACCCCTTTGTCTTTGAGAGAAAGAGATACTAGGCAGCAAGACGACAGATGTTATTGTCGCTAAAGTGAATCACTTGTCACAAGGTCCTGTACCTGGGAGAGCAGAGCCAGTTTCACGCCCACAGCCACCTAACTCCCTATCTTTTTCTCTCTTTCCTCCGCTTCTCGGGGAAAAAAGAAGCTCATGAGATCCTTAGTGAAGGAGTTGGCAAACTGCGGTCCACCCATCAGATGTGGCCCATTGTCTGATTTTATAAGCCATTTTATTATTGCAACACAGGAAAACCCCTGCATATACCTATTATTTATGATTGCCTTTGGGCCATGAACAGACTTGACCCAAAGCAGCAGAGGCTGCACAGCCCTAAATGTCCGATTGATTTACAGTGTGGGCCTTTATTGAAAAAATTGCCAGTCCATGGTTTAGAAAATGGATCTTTGTTGATATTTTCCAGTGGTCACCTGTTGAGTGGAACCAAAGAACAGCAAGACTTTGGTTTGTCTCATTTCCCTTTTTACCTCTCCCCACGCTCATCCCAAATGGTCCTGGTGCTGGGTTCTCCACTCCTGTACCAAGAGATGGATCATGTGATCTGGGCCGTGATAAACAACCCTCTTCCGTGTGGAATCATGGGGCATCAGCTATATTTCTTGTTTTTTCCATATTCATCCAACACCAAGTTCATCGCCAAATCCTGTGACTGAAAAGTGAGAAGGACTCACGGAGGGACAACTGTGACACGAATTGCAAGTGTGAGTGTACCTGAAACTTCCTTGTTGTATATATCGCTATGCTTGGTGGTATCTTATCTCCTTTGTAAAGAGTGGAAAAGCTTAACAGCAGCTCACACTACAGCAAAACCCATCTCTATCCCAAACGTTAGATGGAGAAAGCTATATCTTCCCTGTTCCTGTCAGATTTTAAATGGAAGTGGTTTTATTGCTCTTCTTGTCTAATACTGGAAAGTATCAATCTACGGCAAGACACCATTTAGAAAAGCTGTTCTTATGTTTCAAGAGGCCTTTTAAAGGGAGAAAATTGCTCCACTCTAGAGAAAGCTCATGGCTGGAAACAAAGTATGTTTATGTCCAATGAGTCAACAAATATTTACTGAGTTCTGGTCGCAGATACTCATTCTGTTCACCACCATATAATCCCATTGTGCTCAGTATTCACATATTGGCTAACCAGTCAGTATGGCCTTCATGCTTTGGGGTATGGAGCATGAAGACTCATTACACAGGACAGGAGACTGGAGGGATTTGTCTTTCTATCTTCCTTTGTGATGTGCCCTTCACAAGACTTGTTTAATCACACAGGACTCTTTGAATCTTCTGGGATTTGCAGCTGACATCAAATAAAGCAGGTCCCCAGCACCCTCACTTTAATCATAAGCTTATTCCTGAACCTCTCCTCCTAGGCTCTCTTGACGTTTCCAGCAAGATCTGACCTTGTAATAGTCTCCTTATATGTTATTTCTCCAACACACAGTCCTGCCCTGAGATAGTTTTGCCTTTACGCAGTCCTAAACCATCAGTCATATCCACCTTGCTTAGATGAAGATGCATCTTGTCCCACTGCTCTGCTTCCAAGAAATGCTGCTCCAAGAGTACCAACTCACATGCTTTCAGTTTTGCAAGCTCTGTGCTACCTTTTCCCAGCCTCTACTCCAGATTTTGCACCTTTTTTTTTTCACTGTCCCATTCACTTGGTTAACTCATATTCATGCTTGGTATGCCAGCTCAAGCAGGAAAATTTCCCAGAGTATCAAGGCTCCTATTCTAACTTTTCTTACACAGAGATATATAAAGCACAAGGAATGTAAACATTATGCAACATGCATAATAAACACATACTAGTAAAACTTAAATTAAGTTAAAGACCGTGACCGATGTGATGGTGCACACCTGCCACTGAGAGATGGAGGCAGGATGGTTGCAAGTTGTAGTCCAGTCTTGGCAACGTAAATTGTGAGGTCTATGCTGAAAAAAAAAATATAAGATGTAGCTCAGCTCAATGTCCCTGGGTTTAATTTGTGGTGGTGATGGGCACTGTAAGGTTTCAGACAGAATCCTCCGAAAGGAGATGGGAGATGGTGAGAGACAACAGGGGAACAAAAATAGATGCGTTATGTCCCTGTACCAATTCCTCATAAAGAGTGTAATCATTATGTACTGCAAACATGCACTAATAAAAAATATATAAGGACCTTTATAAAGTTACACTTGTGAGAATATTTTTAATGACTATTATAGAGTGTAAGTTTCATAAAGATAGAAAGCTTGTGTGCTTTGTTTTTTAGTCTAACCTCATAGCTTAGGATAAGTGCTTAAAATATTAACTGAAGGAAGGAAAGAGTTACAGTATTCACATTGAGGACACCCTCCCTGAACATCTGCCACCCTTTCTTCTATAAGAGTATGGACTAAAAAGCACACAGAATCTATCTTATAACTCCTTAAATTATGATACAGCAGGGTGAGCAGATACATAGCATATATGTGTGTTCTCACACACAATGAATGGTGCAAGTTTCAATACACTACTCTTTTGCTCTCTTCCCTGGGCTATACCTTTCTACCTTTCTAAAACAATCACTAGAATAACTTCCTCAAAGACTTTATCCATTTGTTCATTCTGTAAAGGGAGAACGCATGTCAAAGCCAGGTTCTAAGACCAACTTTATGGGAATCACAGGGACTACCTCTTAATGATGCCGATTCCGACCTCCTACAATCTTCCTTTTAACACTATCTTAGTTACTTTTCTCATTGCTGAGACAAAATATCTGATGCCCAAAGTTAAGGGAGGAAAGGCTTATTTTCCTCACAGTTTGTAGTGGTCTCAGTCCCCAGTCAGCTAACTCCAACACAGGGTGGCACATGGCAGAGAAACATCAAAAAAGAGAAACAGTTCATGATGGGCAGAAAGTAGCAAAGCAAGCAAGGAATGACCATAGTGCTTTCCATTTCTTGTATTTTACCCAGGCTCCTTCAGGTAGGTACACTCACACCTTTAATCCTAGTGCCCTTGATCCTAGCATTGCACCATGAATCAATCCCAGCATCACACACTGTAGATCCAGCCCCTCTAAAAAAACCCACCTATGACTGCCTGAGGTTTTGCAGGGACATCTACACACAAGTCATAACAAACAACTCTCAGTGGTTGTTCATATGCACCACTTAGTCTTAAACCAATGTGTATAGAGAGTTGTTCTGAAGATTAAGCAATATGCTATACATGGAGCCAAGAGCACTGAGCCTAGCACATGGCCAGTGAGAACATCATTATATTCTACCTTCACACGATCAGACCTGACCATCCATCTACTCCTTACTTGCAAATGTAATGCTTTCATTTCTCCCTCTAATTCCACCATGTTTTTCTCTTATGTGTATTTACCTTTTCCACATTGTTCTACCCAAAATAATCAGAGGCCTATCCCTGCATTAAGGAATGAGAGGACTGTACGTGGTAAAAATACTGCCCTGATCCTCCAAGAAGTCCTGTCAGAGCGAGGATACCTAGAACTCCCAGGCATCCCAGTCTTTGAGATTTGACTGCACAGACAGCCTCTTCACTCTCTTCTCCTATTTCATTAAGCCAAGTTCCATCATCACAGAAGAATTTGGCCTTGTTCCCAAACCTTCTCTTACCCATGCTTCTTGGGGACTTGGAGACAGACACAGTTCTCAGTTTACCACACACTACCTGAGCACTTCAGAACATATTCCTCCTCAGAGTAATCACAGGGTAAGATTAATTATGCTAATCAGTCTCCACAGACTGATACAATTAAGCATGAGATCGTTCCAGAAATCTGTATGGGAGACGTTTACCTGCTGGTTTCAATTTCACTATCAGGCACAATAATGGGGGCAAGTGTGGCTGGGAGGTTTCTCTTTTCAGCTAAAGAATATTTGGTAACATCCTCCAATGGAATTTGCCTAAGGTTTTCCGGGTATGTTTGGTCACTTGATGTTCCCTCTTGGAATCCACCACTAAACATTCCTTTGGATTGGGCACCTCCTTTTTAAACAATCCTCTCTTCTTGGCAGAACAAAATGAAGTGCTATAGCTTCATACATTAAAAAAACCCCTTTTCTTCCCCTATCTACTCTTCTACATCTTAAAGACATTTTAACATTTTTCTTTATTGAAACAGTAGAAGAGTTATTAAAAATTTAGATCAGGCATCCCTAACATGTTTCTTGGAGTGCTAATTCTGAAAGCTGACTTTAGGATAAAAGTTTACAGTCTAAGATTGGGACTCTTCAATTTCTACATTTCTCCCTTGAAGGCTCGTAATAGGTGTCTACATGTTAAAGATTCTGAACCCTGTAACAAAGAAAATATGTTGATCAAATAAGACAACTTAATATTTTGCAAATTTACTTTATCATAAATACTTAATTTTGTTTCCCATGAAAGGAACCTTAAAACAAAGACTTGAATGTACTTGTTTTATTAAAAAAAGATTTCAGAAAGCAGAAGTGAGGAAATAGGAAAAGTAATCAGGATAAGGAGAAAGCCCAAGTACAGTAATGAGCTAGTGACTTCTCTGTACAACCAACCAGAGTTCTATCTTGCTGGAGACACCTTAAAGATCTGTGTAGAATACATCATAGAATTGTCTTAACAGAGAATAGAAAGAATGAGACATTTGCTGACAGCCTCTTATGATTTAAGAGCTGCCCTAAGGGTCATAAACTTCTGTGCTTCTGAGTTCATCATGGCTGGAGAGAAAACAGGACACACCCTGAATGAGGGACACAGACAAGATGTGGAACTGTCCCTTAGCAGAAGCTCTGACATTAGGAACCACTGGTGATACAAGCTATGGTCCTTGCAAATGCTTACTGCACATACACCCTTTAAAACTATTTTAGAGTAATATTGTGTTAACATCTCAAAACTTTAATTTTCTGTAAATAGCTCAGGAAGCACTCCTGTGCTTGACATTATCAATGCTTTTTCAAAAAATAAAGCCTGAATATCCCCTTTTTCTATCTTGAGCATATGAAAATCTAAACTTTTTACTCCTTTGAATTTAAGCAGTGGGACTAATTCTGACCAAAAAATTAACATTATAGTGGTGTGTGTCCCTTCCAAGCTGAGACAGTAAAAAGACATATCTAGCTTTTTTTTTCCCTTTCACTGACAACCTTAGAATGTATCCACTGAGATGGTCACAAGGAAATAGACTGGATCTCAAACAGATCTTGGAAGAGACTTCCCCAGGATCCTGCCTAACCTTCACTGGACTTCAAATGAAGGTGAAGTCTAAATTTGTGTGTTAATCTATTAGAATTTAAGGCTTTGTTTTTACCAGAGATAAGCCTGTCCTACCATGAGTAGCCAAACAATGGTAGAGAACTCCGTTACAGGTAATCAAAAATCACTGTGATATAGAATGTTCCATACACAGAATGTCTGATGTGGTCAACTATAATGGAAACAATGGATAGGTCAAAGAAAGACGCAACTGCAGTTTATGCTTCTTAATGTAACTAACATAGAGTTACAAAGACAAATGAAGAAGGGGTCAGGTTAGTGACCTTAGCACTGCTTGAATATGTTAAACAATCAAGAGGAGGATGTTCAGGTTTTAGGGAGTGGATATGCATCAAACTCTTTCTGAAAAGTGCAAGAGGCCTGAGTGCAATGTGAATGGTGCCCACTGAAGTTGGGCAATGTGCGGTATATGTGGCTGGCCATACTTAGAAGCCCTACAGAACATGAAGACAGCAGGATCTTGGGTATGAGTTCTTGGATGTCTGTATACTGACTTCTCATATGGAAAGAAAAGTGTAAGTCACTGTTTTTCTTGGTTTCTGTTACCTGTAACTGAGCTTATAACTCTCTGACCTATGCTCCTTTGCTCCTATCCTCCAAGAGTAGCAGAATATGGTTTATTACCATTACCTAAGACACAGGAAAAAGAAATAACACAGTTTTGCTTGGAGGGTCTCCCCCTCTTCAATTCCCAATGAGTCTCATAGAACTGATGCAGAAATAGAAACTCAGAGATGCAGAGTTTTTAATTGAAAGCAAGGTAACAAATGATTTAAACAATTCTATCCATTGACTGTTATTTAAGTGCCAGATGCTGAGCTTTACATAAATTATCTCAAATAGTCTTTACAACTATGCTATGATGTATGAGTTTATATATATATTCAACAAGTATTTGTGAATTATTAGAACTATTCTATACCCTTGGACATAGAGCAAATATTTTCCATCCCAGGAGTTATATTCTTGTGAGGGAGTCAATAAATATCAAATAAGAAAACATGATAAAAATTCATGACTATGAATAAATCTCTGAAAATTATTAAGACATCTGATGTAACAAAGATAACAACAGTGAAGACTTTAGATCAGGTCACTTGGGGAAGCCCTCTCTGGGAAGTTTCCACATACAGCAAAATCTGAATGACGATAATGAGACAACAGTGTGAAAATTTCAGATGGAAATTATAGCTAATGCAACAGCGTGGTGAGTAAAAAGAGTAGCAGAGAAGGCCAATGTATTTGGGTCACGAGGCTAGGAGGAGATGAGGCTATAGGTTAGGGGTTGGCAGGAGTTCAGAGAGGAAAGAATGTCTAAGTGTCTTTGTTACTTTTTTCTCATTGCTGAGACAAAATACCCAACGCCCAAAATGAAGGAAGGAAAGGTTTATTTAGTTCACAGTTTGTGGAGGTCTTAGTTCATACTTGGCTGGTTCAGAGGCAGAGTGGCACATGGCACAGGGCAAACTGTTCAGGGCAGCAGAGCACACCAAAAACAACCAGCAAAAGGGAGGAATGGCTGCAAGCAGCCTCTTTCCTTCCCTTACATTGTAAACAGCCTACCCCCACCCAAGGGGCATGTAGCTCTCACACAGGCTCCATGCCCTCCTCTTCCACAGGCTCAGGATGTATACAAAGTAAGCACCCTGGCTTCCTGCTGAATCACTCAGCCAAATCTCTAGACCCCCCAAGTCGACACAGTGTATCAACCATAACACTAAGACAGGTTCAGAAGTTTCACTCCATCCCAAGAGCAACGGCAAGTCGTGAGGATCTTACGGGAGGGAGTGCAGTGAGTTCTTTCCTATGCTACAGTATCAATCTATTGCTATTTAGTGTTGGGGACCACTGCAAAGTGGCTCTGAGCAGGATTTAATATTAACCAATTGGCTTTTCATATTTACTTGGGAGCTGTCCGAATCTTAGGCACCTTGTCTGCAGATGGGCAGCTGATTCATAGTAAATGAACCTCTGAGTCGCTGGTCACTGCTGAGGCCTGTATTGGCCTGTGAAGCTGTGATACCTCAAGGACAAGGTGACAACAGCTGAGGATGTCTGGCTCCAATGCCTATTAACTTTGAGGAAACTATGGCTAAGGCCCTGCTGTGAAGGTCTTCCTGGAGATAACACAGTTCTCCTAAATTAACATAAGAGTACTTGGAGGAGTCCTTGAAAGGATTCCCTAGTCCAGCCCGATTCCTGCTCAGATTCCTGCATTTTCTTCAGTATCCCCCCTCCCTTCTTTGAAAAACCTAATAAAAACAGGCAACCCAGAAAAGTCTTTGCCTAATTCAGAGAATATAGAAGCTGGAAAAGAATTAGTCCCTCCTGGAAGCCCTGAAATCATATTCCATTGTCTCATTTTTTATTTATGCCTTCATCCGTCCACGCTTGGGAGATTGTGGGCCTGATTAGCTTGCAATAACTTAGGGTTATTCAACCCAGCCTTTGATAGTTTAGTGAACAGATGACATGGGGAAGGAATGGAAGCAAGGTAATGAGTTAGGAAGCTTTGCAGCAGGAGTTCAGAGGATGAAAGGACTTCACTTAAATATAATATCCAGAAAGACAGAAAACTGGAGATAAATTTGGACTACATTGGAGAAACAATTTTCAGGGCTTACTCACAGACTGGGTATAGAATGTGAGAGAAGGGAATTAAGAGTTAATCTCAGTACATTTCTAAGAGAAAAAATATATATATATACATGTATATGGAAGTTCACACTCATACAAGGAAAGATTATACATCAGTGGATATTATATGTGGGCAAAATTGTGTGGTTTGCCGAAGCTCTCCATTATCACATAAGATTTATTTGTTGTGTATTTATTTACCAATTCAACTAATGTATGTCAAGTACAGTAGAAATAAGGAGTGGTCAAGGCAGTGATAGAATTTACACTGTGGTGAAGAAATAGGTACATACATAGGCTTAGACACACAGAGAACATTGTGTTGCATTATGAAAGTAGTTAAAAGAATCTGAAATTCAAAGAGTGTTTATACATCAAACCCTTGTACATCTCATCTCTTGGTTGGTTGAATTTCCCGGACTTTAGAGGAGAAATCCAGGAGTTAGGACTGGATAGACCTCCCTTGCATTCCACTCAGCCCACCTCATTCCTTGCCTGAGTTCTTGTCAATCAATCACAGGCACCACTGAACTCTTTTTTTCACCTTCTGCTACATGGCACATCGCAGGAGTTTCAACAAAAACTTATGACATGTCTACCATGTGCACAGTTCTGGGATAATCACTGAAGAAGCAACAATATCAGACCTTCCTTTCTTCAGGGGCCGACAACTGAGTTAGGAAACAGAATCCGACACCACCGTTTAAATGCAGCACAATTAGTGTCATGATAGAGTGAAACACAGGGCACCCTTGGGTCACACCAGAGGGTACTTTTAGATGGGAAAAGGCAGTTGGAAAAACTCTCTTAAAGCAAGTGATGAAAGAGAGAAGGGTTTTGTCAGACAAAAGCAGAGAAAGAATTATAAGGCAGACAGAGCAAGCCACACAAAATCACAGGGGGTTTTAGATAGCCTGACAAATTCTTAGGGCTCTGGTACACTTGGGCCATAAAGTGAGGTGAGGTGGATTGAAGAAGGGTACTAATCTGGCCCCATCTGAAAGTCATCAAGCCTCTTTGTCCTGTGATCCTGCTTTCTCCTGCTTTCCCTCTCCCCTTGCCATGAGAGAGAGAGAGAGAGAGAGAGAGAGAGAGAGAGAGAGAGGGAGAGGGAGAGAGAGAAAGAGAGGAAATCCAGACTGAAATCTGCATTTGAAAGACTAGGCTTGCTGGTTTTCTCCCCAGCTCATATTCTGGGCACTTGCTTTATTCTGAACGTTGAATCTTCTTAGTTTGGGGAACATCTTAGCATTTTCACCTGAAATTCTTTCTGTCCCTCCTCCACTCAGTTGTTCCTTTAACTAAAAAGGAAAGCTGCAAGGGGGAATATGTCAGGAACTTGGCAGCTTCTATCATCTATGTATATTTTAAAACATATGAAAAGGGCTCAAACTATGGAGGGGCATTTCCCTGATCCTTGTGCTTCCTGCTCCGGGGTCTGCTGCCAAAGTTCTGCTCTCACTGTTAAGGGTTTCAGAACTTCCTTATGGGGTTAGAGTCATCTATTGCAAACTCTCCTGGATTAGTTTCCTCATAGCTTCTGACATGTAGGGAAAAAGTGCATTTTATTCTTTTCCTGATTGCTCTCATCTTTTGAAATCTCCAGAACAGGCACACACACATGCACACATGTTCCCAATACATTTTACTCTGCAGAAAGGTAAACTCTTACAGGATTTTTCTGACACCTGCACCCATGTAGAATTCTGGTCTGCCAGGGCTTGAGCTCTCATCTGAGTGAGGACCCTGCTTACCCTTGGTCCTGCCACAGTAGTTCATGGGGATGCTCTGTAGTTACCTATGTTGAGGTTTGGTTTTGTCTTTCACCCCATTTTTGAGATATTCCTCCAACAATTAAAA
>PVLD010030473.1:0-16800 GCA_004027595.1 Dinomys branickii
TCGAGGCAGGCATAGAGCTGGGTGTGGTGGGATGTGTACTGGCTGCTCTGGCTCCACCTTGCCTCCAGGTGCTGATTAGGAAGGTTGCTGCAGGGTGGGGACTCCTGGCTGTTGCAACCTCTCATCCTCACACTGGATTTGACAAAAGTTCCCAACCACCATTGCCTCTTTTCCTGGCTGCGCCCTCTCCTCTCCAGTTTTGGACGAGCTCTTGGAACTCCGCTATCCCCTGGCCGAGTCGGGAGGCTTCCGTGAGCGTGGGTCTCCGAAGCTGAAGCTGCGACTGCTGGAACGAGGGCTTGGGCCAAGAGTGTGTTTGAAGCAGTGGTTTCCTCTTTCTCGTCTCTTCTCCCTCCGACTGTGCCGCGGCGGCCCTCCGATCCTTTCCTCCAGGAGAGGTTCTGCTTGGTCTTTCCTAGGGCTTCAGTTCCCATTTCAGATCCTTCTTGGGTTCAGAGTACACACCTCTCTCCTTTCTGTCTTTATATTACTATATTCCATTGTCTGGGTGGTAATCCTCTGGGAGGTTCTCTCTCTGCTGCCTACCCGGTCACCATCTTCCCAGAAGTTCTCCGAGTCCTCTATTTTAAGTGCTTTTAGTTTTGCTATCCTGGCTGCCCTGATGTCTTGAATTGATTCGAATTATTTACCTTTTGATTTTGAGAAGAGACCAAGTTGCAGCGCCAGAGCCAGTAAAGGAGGTGCATGAGAACACACCCTCGTGCGTATGAGCCTGCCTTCCTGCGGATGGCACCTGGCAGCAACAGTTGCTCTATTTTTGATCTCACCTCTTAAATACTCATGAAAAGAACTTCAAGAATTGCTTCACAAAGTGGAGGATGACAGGATAAATGGGTTTGAAGTGAGGGGGAGTATCTTGAGGATTAATGGCAAGTCTTTTAGTGTTCTAAATTTTTAATTTAAATATTCACCGCATTTTTTTATCAGTCCGTGCACATTTTATATGAGAATTGAGGAAGCTCAGGTGAAATGTAAAAGGTTGATGTTGTTTTCAATTCTGTCATCCTCCATTTTAAAATGGTAAAATCGAAAGAAATTAAGTGTTAAAAGTGTAGCTAAAATGCCAGGTAAATAGGAGTTCATAACAAATCTAACATCTCCTTCAAAATGTCTTCACTGCTAATTTGGAAAGTTTAAAAACATACTCATAAATATACATTATAATATGCAAATCAAATCACTACTCTACTCATGAAATTGTATACAACAACTGTATGTTAAACTTTCAGTAAGGCTGATCTTAAGAATAATGCTACAATGACTGAAAAAGGTAGCAATAATAATGATGAAAAAGGTAATCACAGCAGTTTTCCTCTTTTCGTATCTAACATCCTAGCCTCCCCTGCAAAAAAATGGTTTTTATCTTTTCAGGGTCTCACGATGTTGTCCAGGCTGACCATAGACTCCTGGGTTCAAGCAATCCTCTTGCCTCCAGATCCCAAGTAGCTAGAAAACCACAACCAGCTAATCTCCCAAAATTTGATTGTAGAGTGGCAAATAATTGTTCACTTGAGTCAACAGCTTTTAAAGCTGGGTGCAATTCAAGAATTTTGTTTTGCCTTTGAAATTGACTTTTCTAAAGTAACTCTCACAATTTAATCAATAAATATATCAGTATAACCTATGATCTTCCACATTTGAATAAAAAAATAAGCTTCCTAAATTAAAATTTCCTAAATTAAAGATTTCAGAACATGTCCATGTATTTTCTCATATTTGAGAACATGACAGTGAATCAGCATGGAAAGAATAAAAATACAATAAAGGAACTATACAAAACTTTTTTAAAGTGGAGAAATAGGCTTGGGCTCTTCTTTCACTAATCTGGTTACCATTAATGCTTTTAAAAAATTAGTAAGTCAAGAAATTAAATATACATATCGACATGCATAAATTCTCCAGTTACAACTCAAATTTAATCTGTATTTTATAAAAATCTATCCTTAAACTATCAGGTTCTCAAGAATTAACAGGAAAGAGAATTCAGTAATGTTAGTAGAAGAGTTCAGTAATGTTAAAAACCAAAGCTTTTTTAGAAATTATAGGAAAAGAAACATTACTGCTTTTACTCTCAGACAATTATGGGTTGTCAAGACTTATCAGTTCTTTCCAAGAGAGGGAAATAAATAGCTAATCTGAATGCTAAATGTACAACTCATGCAACACCATCTGAGTTACCTGAACACTTACACAAGTAACCATGTATATGAGACACTAGGAAAGACTACAGCACCAGAAAATGTGAACTACAGATTCCACTAAATGGTAAATACAACAGCAGCGAAGAGAAAGTAGTTACATGCTATTATGACTATTAATGAAACTTTATAATAGTGTTTTTATACTTTTCAAACATTTGCCCATTCATTATCCTATTTGAAAATCACCTCTCTTCATAGCAACTCTCTAAAAAGGAGTAAGAATCTTATATATTTAATTAAACTCTAAAACACTTAGAATATGTCTCATATACAGTAAATATTCACCAATTGGTTATTATTATCTGTTACAGATGAGCATTTAAGGGTCATTATGGCTTGCCATTGGTGGGAAAAGCAAAAAACGTGTTGGAAAAATGGATCCAAAAGCAAATTTTCAAAAAATGATCAAAACCAGTAAAAAGACCAAAGGGAAGTCAAGGTATGAGACAGAATAGCTTGTAAGTCACAAGATTAATTAATCACGAAGTTCCCATCTAGGACAGAAAAAGGGCAGGGGGGGAGGGGACAGTAGCATCCTGCCTACCAACATCTTTGGATTGGCTCATTCCTAAACCATGTTCCAGGTTCAGGAGCAAAGGTAACACAGACTTCCAATTTCCTTTCTGCAAAACCTACGCTGAGACACAACTATCACTAAATAGGTTTGTTTGCTTTTTTGTTTTAACCTTGTCCAAGTATGATGATAAGAAATTTTAAAACAGCTACAGTTGCACAGGCCTGTAATCCCAGCACTGTGGCAGGTGGAGGTAGGAAGATGAAGTCTGAGCTCAGCATGGGCAATTTAGTGAGACCCTTCTCAAAAATAAAATAAAAACTAAATTTTTTTTTAAATTTTGTGTTTTAATAAAACAGGTAGTGATGTAGCTCAGTACAAAGGACTTGTATTCAATCTCCAGTACCACCAAAAGAGAAAAAAAAGTAAAGAAATTTATGTCCTGGAAGATAATGGTGAATAATTTTTATTCTATCCTATTTAACAAAATGAAGCAGCTATTAAAATATACCTTAAAATTATCTCAAGCCAGTCTTTCTAGTCAGCTTTTCTACATGAAAAACAATTAAGCTAACTTAGTTTTCAGCCACAGGTGTACAGTACACTGGGAACATCCAACATTTTGGGAGTTGGGAAAACCTTATTAAAAAGCATAATATAATTGTATTGAGATTTGAAATGCTGGCAACTAAAGGAAGCCTCTTAACATTCATATACAGAATAACCTTGAGTTTCTGAGTCATTTGAACAAGAATCTTACTATCAAAATTGTTAAACTACTTTCAGTTTAGCACTGACAAAACTTAAGATGAAGTCAAATGCTAAGACTTAAAAATTTTTATCAATTGCATTTTAAGTCAACTCAATTTTGCTCAAAGGTCCAACATTCCTGACTGTATTCAAATCTGTATAGTTCTCATCACTGATATTTACAACACCACCCTCTTTTACATTGCACTTTTAGAACTGAAGGAACCACTGACAGCTATAATTTAATGACTAAACTCTTAGAAAAGAATAAAAATAGGGTAGAGGTTGCAGTTCCTTTATGAATACCAAATAAATTCATCTTGGCAGTAGGATTTAGTAACATTAATGTTTTGCAGCTAGTTTTTTCTTAGAATTTCATTTTTTAAAAGTTTCTATTAATTAAAATCAATTATATACTTTATGAAGGCATTATTTTGAAAACCAAACAGTAAGAAAACTTGACACAGAATTCACTGTCTGCAAACTACAAACTCATTCCCAAACCTACTGATTATCAGGAAAAAAAAAAATCATAGTAGACTCATCAGCCCATTTCCTATACTATTTTGCTTCAAACTGAAGGGAATACAAGCTAGGATTATGTTACAAAAGAACTGATAACATTTCTCAATTATACTCATTAAGCCCAATTCAAGCATAATTTACAAGTAAAAATAAATATGCTAAAAGTTAAATTTATGCTTGCATAGCTACTTAACCTCACATCCATAACCACACTAAGCAAAACTAAGGTGTCTAACAAAGAGTTACCCCTTTGGCCATTTCTGAGTGCTTAATTGTAAATCAATTATTTCCAGTTATACCACAAATTTAGGAATAATGGAAAAATATAAAGCAGTATTAATAGATGATTCCTAAATTAAACTAGAATTTAGCAAACTGAACATTAGACTCCTCCAAATTCACTTTGTAAATTGCTAGATTAATACCAAGTCAATTTGCAGTTTTCAAACCACCACTTTCCAACAGGAGAATCCAACAGTGCCAATTAAAAAAGACAAGCTGGGCAGCATGTAGTGCAGGCCTTAATCCCAAATTTCTGGCAGGATGAGACAGGAGACTCACAAATTAGAGCCTAAACAACTTAGTGAGGACCTGTCTCAAAATATTAAAAGGGGCGGGGTGGAGATGCAACTCAGTGCAAAAGGCCATGGGTTCAATCTCCACTATAAGAAAAAGAAAAAAAAACGGAAAAGAAAAAAGGCAAGGAAAAAAAAGACTATCTTGATTACCCCAATGCTTCGTCATACTCACAAATTCACTACCTATAACAATGTTCACCTTAAGGTAAACTATGTACATTTTCTGTACATGTCACATGTCTAAATTACCTCTAGAACCACTACCCCTTTTGATTCTCTTCCCCACTGCTTAGTCTAGAAAAGAGGTATTACAGAAAGACTAGGAAACAAGACTTTGAAAAGAATATCCATCCGCTCACACACAGCAAGAACATGACCAATTACCTCATCAAATAAAGAGCAAAAGCACAACCCTCTTCCAGAACCAGATGCGTCACCGTAAGCCTGAAAGTTCACCTTGGACTCAGCTGCATCTAAAGGGATGCAACGCATCCTAGATTCTTAAAATCAATACAGAAGTGGTAACACTCAAAAAAAAAAATGAAATGATATCCACTTGAAACTCTCATGGGGGAAAAGAAAGATGAGACTATCCGGGCTACTTCCAGTTAACTTACCAAGAGCCTGAGCTTAACACCGGTTAAAGATGATAAAGAAACAGAGATGCCTACAACATGATTCTTTCCCTCAACTTAAAATGTTAGTTTTAATCAATTATAATTCAAATTACCCATTTTCACTCTTTTTCCTTAAGTTATTAACCCGGAAACACACAAAGGTCCACCTAGTTTACCTTCAGCAAGAAAAACAGACTCTCAATTACCCTCCCTCTTTCAAAAAACTGAAGCAGAATGAATAAAATATGTAGCAACAGTTTTCACACACCCAATACTAAACAGAAAGTAAGTGCAGAATGATGAGTCCTCAGAAAAAGGAAACAAGGTTCTCTGACTGCTGGAAGAGTTTCCAGGGCCCAGGACAGGAAGCGAGACTTCAGCTTAATTCAGGAGCCCACTCGTTTCACTGGACTTAGGAGCTAGTATTGGAAGTTCATGGAAGCTAAGACAGTTGACATTTGCTTGACAGAGTACTAAAGAGGACAGAGATACAAACAGAATTTTCAGCAAAGTACCAATCAGTGCCTGCAAAGAAACTGAGCATTAAAGTATCATTCAAAATGTTCATGTAGGAAAATGTTCAAGTGTAATTTACTAACCAGTGTTCCCATCGGCCGATAGAGAAACACCTTGAACACACAGGGCACTGGGCAGAGTAATCTCAAGGAACTGCAAAACCACTCTACTGCCTGGGTTGTGGAGACAACTCTGTTCCAGACTAAAAGATAAAAGGTAACTGATTACTTAAAGCAAAAAATAAGAATGCACAGACAAAAAGGCTGAGTACATAAGTGCACATACTGGCAGACAGGTCAGAAACTTTAAACAACTAGACTACTGTGAACCACACAGGAACAGTCTTCTGAAGTAGTCTCTCTGGAAAGCAATGTTTGAGTATGCATTGTTATTTCAATTTTGTTAAAAAAAAAACAAAACTGTAAGAAAGTTTAAGAGAATGGTGGTAGACATCTCGGAATTTAGTGAGATAAACTGCTTCAGTGACCAGTCCATGACATCCTACTCAAGACTCACAAGAGAGGCACCAATGAGCAATTCTAGAATAACTGCATTCCGACTCATGTGCAGTCCTCTAAACAGTAATTACTATACCTGAGGTTTTCCAACGGGTATTATTTGGATAGCTTCAAGCACTTGTAAAAACTACAAAATTACAAAGAGCAATTTCAACCTTGGCCTTGGATTTAGTTCTTCAGTTCAGAGGAGTTTTGAGAACATAAGTCACATAATTCCCACCAATGGAGATAATTACAAAAGCCACTTGGAATTATTTTCCTCATTTAAAAGTTTATATCCTAATGCATTCATAAATTTACACAGTGGTGTTAGAAACACAGTTGATAAATATTAATTAGAATCCTTAAGACTATAGAAAATAAAACTATCAAGCCCATAATTCTAATATTTATGTAAGAAAAGCAGGTTATTGTACATTGTCCTATCAGTCTACATCAGCAACAGGTGTGCTTTTGAGAGTGATAAAGAACTGCCCTTTACAAGTAACAAATTCTGACATAGTCACTGCTATGTAAAATAGTTTTCATTTTGACTCTTTTTCTATTTCTTAAGAAAATTAAGTCAGTTTTTAATAAAGTATTTTCAATATCACTTTTCAGGCAAACTTTTTTCATAACCAATATGCTTACCTTCCCCTAAAAGAAACTTGCAAGTTCCATTTGTAACATTATACAAAACAACACACTCCTTTAAATATAAAACATCTACAAGTTAAATATCCCTCATCTGAAATGCCTGGAACCAAAAGTGTTTCAGATTTGGAAATCTTTTTGGATTTGGAAATTTTTACATATGTATAATGACATACCTTGGAGACTCAAGTCTAAACAAAATTCTTTTATGTTTTCTTTATGCTTTATACACATTGCTTGAAGCTGATTTTATATATTTTTAGTGTGTCTGCATTTTGAAAGTGACCTATCACACGAGGTCAGGGGTGAAAATTTTCCTTTGTAGCAACAAATTTTCCTTTTGTAGCTCAAAAGACATGATTTGAGAACATTTCACATTTGCTGATTAGGGATTCTCAATCTGTACCAGCAATGTGTGACTCTTACCATTAAGGGGATCATATATTCCTTTACAAATCTGATGAAAGCTATGCATATAATTTTAGAAAACACACAGATGTCTTAAAGCCTACATATATATATATATATATATATATATATATATATATGGGTTCCTGAAGTTTAAAGTATATCTGCTTAATGGAAAAGAATGGAATCCAATATCAACCTAAGAATAAATGAGTAAACGAAGGATTAACACACAGTGGGAAAAGGATTATTTACTAATATAATCTCTGCCATAAATGCCTATTCATTGAAATTACAATCAATCTCTATATACATATGAATAGTCTAAAGAGTTATATGTAAAAAACTAACATGCTATAATCAAATACAAGGATATACACTAAGGGTCCACAGAAGTCTTCTTAAGAACATATAAAATCTACTTACAAAGTTTAACCCTTCTGAATAAGCAACACATACCACAGTCAAAACAGAAAGGACAGACTTAGAGAAAAACAGATATAACACATATGACAGAGGAAACGTTACTAATTTTAACATTTAAAAAAACTAAATATTAGTGAACTATCCAGTAGAAAAACAATAAAATGAACCAGCAAGTAAAAAAGCAATAAACATGTAAATATGTTCAACCTAACTAAAAACTAAAGAAATGTAAGTTAATTCAGCAATGTTTTATTTCACGGCCTCAGACTGGTAAATATTAAAAGCTGATAGTTTCCAATGCTTCCATATATGCTGGCAGTATACCTAGATCACTGTAACCTTTCCAAGAAAAAAAAACTGCCAAGTAACAGGTTTTAAAATCTGTTAAAACACAAAATCAAGCAGCCTTTGTCCTAGCAATCCCACATAAAAATGTATTCTAGTGAAAAATGGCATCAATGCATAAGGAGTTGAATAGATATATACATACACGAATGGTTCTTTTATTCACTGTTCATTGTATCAAGAAAGAAAACACCTTTAAAAAGGGTAGGGGCTCTTTCCTTTTGAGGCCATTACTGGAGTTTCAGCAGCCAAAATGAAGTTCAATCCTTTTGTGACTCCGACCAAAGCAAGAACCGAAATCTACCTTCCCACATTTTCAGGAAGATTGTGTCTTCTCCTCTTCCCAAAAAGCTGAGGCAGAAATGCAGTGTTTGATCTGTGCCCATGCAGAGGACGATAGGTTCAGGTTGTGCGAGGACACTATAAAGGTCAGCAGATTGGCAAAGCAGTGCAGGTTTACAGGAAGAAATCTGTCAGGAGCACTAAACATTGAACAGGAGCAACGGGAAAAGGCAAATGGCACAACTGTCCATGTTGACATTTGCCCCAGCAAGGTGGTTTTCACCAGGCTAAAACTGGACAAAGACTGCAAAAGATCCTGGAACAAAAAGCCAAATCTCACCAATAGGAAAGGAAAATGGCAAATACAAAGAAGAAACAATGGACAAGATGCAGGAATAAAGTTCTCCTGTGTACAAATTTAATTAAAAACTGCTACAATGAAGAAAAGGGTAGGGGGACTGAGGAGACAATCTGAATGTCAATTACTGGTCTAATGTATCATAATTCATGACACATACATACTTTAGAATGTTATTTAACTACAAGAATAAGTTTACATGTAGTGCCCTGCAAAGATGCTTACAATATTAAATGATACAAAACAAGCTACAGAGTAATATGTTTACCATGATCTCATATTTCTATTTTTAAAAGAAAAAAAAGGAACCTGTATAGGCTTGTTAAAAATTCCTATTTATATACTTAATTCACCAAGTGACCAATAAATATGCCTTAGCTTTGAATATATTTATTGCTTTATTAAAGTTGTCCCCATCAAAATATTATTGCTTAATAACACCTTTAATCAATGTACACTGCAGGCGTTATCAACAGTCAATCCTTTGGAATGTTCTACAATGGAAAAGAATATGAACAATCAAAACTATTTTTAATAGCAAAGGTTCTATAGTTTTGTATTTTATTTTTGGCTTCCAAGATAAA
The DNA here is from genome assembly GCA_004027595.1 of Dinomys branickii. Lineage (NCBI taxonomy): Eukaryota > Metazoa > Chordata > Mammalia > Rodentia > Dinomyidae > Dinomys > Dinomys branickii. The sequence continues at coordinate 9,277 of PVLD010030473.1, forward strand.
AATGCTTTTTGTGGATAAATGATACTGAAAATGGAACTCAGGGCCAGCACACTGAGCAACCTCCTTAGACCTCTTTTTATTATTTACTTTTTCCTCTAAAGTACCTAAAATAGGCTCAAAATTAGCCATCTTCCTGCCTCAGCCTCCTAGAGCGCTAGAATTACAGGCAGGTGTAACCATGCTCTGCTTGAAAGTAATTTTTCAATGCTGCAATTTTACACTTACAAAAAAAATCCAAAGATTTTCTTCTCTAATAGCAGAAATAAGCTATTTCAGTCATTTCATTGAGAAATGTAATTATACTCATTATATGGATATAAATAAAGGGCAGACGTTATACTAAACCAATTTCACTCTATCAGAAATTGAATTTTCTCAGAATGATATTCATTCTTAGCAATAAACTCATTGATATTGCAATTTAGAAATTCTATTCCAACAGCTAAACTTGGTATAATGTCAACATAAAGTCTCAAGCAGCCTGGTACAACTAAAGGAGCGCTTGATTTGATACCAGACACATCTGAGTTCCAATCTGGACCCCGCTACTTCCTAATGATGTAGTCTTAGACAAATTAGATAATCTCCAAGTTTGTTCCTGCATGTGCAAAAATAACTTTCTGTGTTGTTCTAGGGAAGGTGAAAAGTCTGATTATCACAATATGCTCCCTCCTGACTTTTTTCCCTAAAGGGTCAGATTAGTAACCAACAATTCTTTTAGTACCGCCTTTTATAAGACAAAAAAACAAAAAAGAAAAGAGAAAAAAGGAAAAGCAGGTGATGTGCAGCACACCTGTAGTTACTCCAGAGGCTGAAGCCAGAAGTTTGCTTGAGCATAGCAGTTTAGAGACATGCTAGGTAACAGAGCATGAATCAAAGTCTCTTAAAAAAAAAAAAATAGAAAAGAAAAACCAAGTCGGCTGAGCTGAGATATATATGAAAGTTGTATGTTTTATTTTCCATATTTTTGCATTTCCAGATGAAAAATATGTTTAAGTGTTCTCTATTTGGGGCTCTTTTTCCTAGAATATATTTTCAGATTTATTGTTATATATATTCACTGTTCCTGGTGCAATTATTTGATAGATACTTAACTCTTTCTGATGAATTTTTCTCTTAAAAAATCATGAGAACATATGTTATGTCCAACCTGTGGCAGTCAACATCTGAAGATAACTTTCTCTATAAACTCATTCGGGTTGTGTCTATGAAAACCACCTTCCAGTATTACAGAGGAAAAAAAGAGGAGATAACCAAAATTTCAAGCCAGTCTAATCCAATGTAATGTGTCTAAAAAGTTAACTCCAAAGGATATCAAGTAGCAGTATAACAAAGAATTAGTAAATTTTTTTATTTTAATATAACTTTCAATTTCTTCTAAGCAGTCATTTTTTTCTGTAAAGTGGGATTATTAATAAGACCAGAGCGCTGGGGACATAGCTCAATGGCACAAGCGCCTGCCTGGCAAATGCAAAGTTGTTAGTTTGATTCCCGGTACTCAAAACAAAACAAAACAAAACAGATATGACTGTGAATGCTACTTAAGTGGATCCACACATAAAGCATATTGTTTAACTTTCACTATACAAAGTGAACATTCTTTCATCATACAAGACATTAATACAACTATAAACACAGTACACTGAATAGCTCTTCTGGAATTGTCATTAGCTCCTCTTTCAAATTTAGTTGTACTTCCATCACATTTATTTGATGCTCTTTGACACACTTTGTAAAGTGTATTCAAGGTTTTTTACAAAGTATACCCAAACTGGAAACAGCTACTACCTGTAAAAAATCACAATTATTTCCTATCACATTGTTCCTAAAAATTAACCCCTATCCACAGCAGCATCTCGTTTTCCATAGTTATTCTTCACTTTCAATGATACCACTGAAGCTACTTTTTTACTTGCTTTTCTAACGGTGTCGAAGATGACGAAGTTCAATTATATGCAAAAAGTACTTCACCTTACTTTCCTATACTGAGTTACATTCTCTCACGCTGACTTTTAAGTAGCACGCCTGTTTTTAAATCAAAATTTGTCACTGTGATTCTTTAAAACTCTCTCTCCATTCTGAGCTCTTTGAAATCCTACAGTTCTCTAATCCGAAAGGACCTGCTATCTGTGCTTTTTTCTGGTCTTCCACAATTTCACAGTCCAATTCTGTATTTCACACCCCTTCACTCACTGAAATGCTGCAGACCGTGTAAAGGAACTTAACGTAGTTACATTTGCGCAGAATCTTACTTTTCCTTTGCTAAACGTCAACTTCACCGTAATTCCCCTTCAGGGTTCCCTCACCTTCTAAATTCCGGTCCACACTGCCGCGAAGCAACAAATACACACAACCCTACCGTGACGCCCAAACTCATCAGATCGGCGCCACTAATAAAAGAATTTAAACCTCCTGCCGCCTCGTTTCGGCTCCCCGTTAATGCTTCTCACGTACTAGTGTTCTCATCCCGCCTGGCCAGCCTCCCTCGACTGTCACCTGCAAGGTCTCTCGCCGCCACCGGCAAGACTACGACCCACTCTGGTGCGCTTCTTCCCACATTCTGGGGGTTCCTTCCACTTCTGCGCACCCGCCCCTCCCTGAACCTGGTCCCTGCTCACCACCCCAAAGGGTCCCGCACGCAGGTCCCCACCTCCCAAAGGGAACACCCCTCGCCGGACACCGCCGGGCTGCCTTCCGGCCGGACTTCCTACAAAACCTAAGCGGCCCAGCTCGCCGATGTCCTCCGCAAGCCCCGGCTCCGCGCGGAGTTCGTCCCGCGCGCTCCCGCTCCCCGGCCCGCCCACTTCGGGGCGACCCTCTGGCCCCCAGAAGCCCAATCCCGCGACCTCTGCCCCGCGACCTCGCGAGTCCAGCACACCGCCCAGGCTCAAGGCACCCAATCCCGGAGCTGGTACACCCACGTCCCCCGTCCCAGGCGAACCCCAGGGTAGACGGACGCCCCCGGCTCTGGCCGCGGCTCCTCCCGGCCCGGCCCCCGCCCCGGCGCAAAGCCCACCGCGGTCGGCCCCTCACCTAGTTTCGACAGGGACTCCTCCTGCTTCTGGATCTTGTTCAGCAAAACGAACATCGCCACGGCGAAGACCACCACCGCCAGCAGCTGCAACTTGGGCGGCATCATAATCCTGAGGAGCCCCATGAAACCCGCCGCTCGGGATCAAGACATACCGCGGGGGGCGGGGAGCGGGCCCCGGAGGCGAGCGAGGCTCGGGGAGGAGCCCGCCAAGCCCGGAGCGCGGCAGGAGAGCGCGGCGGGAGACCAGCACCGCAGTGACCCCCCTGCTCGCCTCTCCGGTCCCCCGCCCCCCGGCAACGGCACCGATGCCGCCGGCGCCCGCTCCTCCTCAGCCCACTGAGCGGCAGCCGCTCCGAAAGCCGGCGCAGCACCAGTAGGAGGCGGCGGTCGGGTTCTCGCCCGCGTCCACTGCTTCAGTCCCAAAACCCCCGCGCCCGCTAGCCTGCCTGCCTGCTTCCCTCTTCCTTGCTTCCCTCCAGGCTGGCCACCGCGCGCTCCTCTACCAGCGCTGCGGCTGCGGTGCGCCGCCCTCAGCCCCGCCCCCTCCCATCCTCGCCCATCCCCCTCCACCACCACGCGCACGCATTTACGTACGCTGCTCGGCAACCAAAGGCTCCTCCTCCTCTTCGTTCTCCGCCTCCTCCCATTCGATTGTGCTCATTGGCCGGAATAAACCCCTGTTTGGCTCACAATTCGATTTACGGTTGGATTCTTCGGCCACAGGTTCAACCAAAGAGGCACACGATTGGATAGTACGGAAGAGGAGGCAGGGCTGAACCTGGAGAAGGCGGGGCTTCTTGGCTACGGAACTAAATGTCGTGATTGGAAGGCAGAAGCCCTCGGAAGAACAGAAATGGGAGTTTAGAAAAGTGCCTGATTTAGGAAATTGAAATCACCTGGCCACTTTCGTTATCTTTGATCGTCTTTAAGCTTCCATATCTCCTTACTTAAGTCTCATCTTCTCAGAATAAGGCATTTGATAGCGATGGTCTTTTGTAGCCAGTATCGGATCAGGCTCTGGAGTGGACGCTCCCGGCGGAGGGGTCTTCTGGTCGGCCGGAGATTTACGGTAGCGGTTAGAGATGGCGGCTGGGCCGGGGGGCTGTCTTGGACCGGCGTTTGTCCTGCGGTTGCTGTTGGCGACTGTGCTTCATGCGGTGAGTGTATATTACCGCTGCGGCTTACTTGGCTTAGGTAGAAGGAATTGCCGGTGAGAAAGATGGAGCAGTAGTTCGAGTTCGTGCTTGGGAGCCTCACTTGGAAATGATGGGAGGGCTGGGTTTCCTTAGTGACGCCTGCGGCCGGATTGCGACGTGGCTTAATTCCGGGTAGAGTTTTTACAGTCTGACTTAAGACTGTCTTGGGTGTTTTTCTCTTACACAGATTTAGCTGAAAGAGATTTGTTAATTATTAGAGGAGGCAGTAAAGCTTGGAAAGGAGTAAGGGTGTTTCTAAACGAACAGAAATGCAAGGAACTCTTGTTCTTGTGACGAGGCTCCCAAGTCTTAGAAGAAAGTGTTTAAAACTTTGGCTCAGAAGAGCAATTCCATTTATCCTTTCTTGCTCTTTTGCACACACATCAGTATAAGCAAGTTTTTAAAATTTCAGAGTGTTCCATTAACAAAATACGTGAATTCTTAATCTTTGAAAGAGTAAAGCCTCATTTTGACTCAATTGCCTACCTGCAAAACAAGTAGACACTGATTAACCCTTCCTAAGAATTGCTACGAATAGGCATTGTTTGGAAGCTTGTACATTCCCTATTTCAGTTTGCTTTCTGCTGTGGCTGCTGAAAAGTTTTCTTCTAGGAGACCTTTAATTCATTTGTCTAAGGCTTTTTGGAGGGAGTAGGAACTATACAGGTCTCTGTAAAGACGTCTGCTTTTTGTTTCGTCACGGAGTTTGAAAGCATCTTCCCTGTTTGTTTCTCCAACCTTGATGGATCCTTTGCTTCTCTAACAGTCCAATGCAATACTGTTACTCAGACATTTCGTGCTTTAGAAGTTTCTGGAACATCCTTCCCTGAACTTTCTACTCTAAGGGATTCTTTATTACCCCTTTCGAATTTAGGATCATTATTACCGCCATAAGAGGATAATACGAAATAATACTTAAAGCTTACTTTTCTGAATTTCACTGTCTCTGTAACTTTAAGTCGCTTTTGAGGATATAACCACTTCCCAAAACCTAGTGGCTTAATATCCAGTGCAGCAGTTCATCTGTTTATTTTCACTGGCCTCATTTATGCACTGATTTGAGCTAGTAGTTCAGCTAACCAAAAAGGACTTCATCACTCATAGTGGTGGTGTCTGCTGTGACCCCTCGTCCTCTTTAGGCTGGACCAACTTCTTTTCAAGGCAGTGTTGGGGCAGTATTTCAAAAGAGCAAAAACTTACAATCCCTCTTAAGGTGTTGCCCTGGGACTCATGTATGTAACTTCCACAACATAATACTTGTCAAAGCAAGTCACAAAACCAGACCACCTTTTACAGGTAGGGAAGTACACTCCATCTTTATATGGGAGGAATGACAGAACCACACAGCAAAGTATGCCTACCAGGACAGGAGATATTCAAGACCCTTAATGTAGTGACCATTTTAAAGTCCACATGAGAAACTTGCTGTCATCTTTGCCTCTTTTACTTACGTATCTCCCCAGGCAGTTGCCAGATCTTACTGGTTTTCCTTCCTAAATATATCTGAAATCAGTCCACTTACTGTTTATTATTGAACCAGGCCACAGACTTCTCTCCTTAATCAACTTGCTATTTTGCCTTTGAGTTGTCTTTGTTTATATTTTGAAACTCAGTGGTTGCCCAAGCCGGAAATCCGGTGTGTGTGTGTGTGTGTGTGTGTGTGTGTGTGTGTGTTAGTGGAGATAGAACCCAGGACGTTTGCACTGAGCTATATCCCCATCTCTTTTTATTTTGTGATAGAGTGGACTAGAATTTTTCATTCTGTACCTCAGGTTTGCAAGTGCTAAGCTTATCGGCATGTACCACCAGAAACTGGCCCTTTGAACACTGAATCCATGTAATTTTTTTTTAAATAAAAGCACAAAAACATATTAACAAACAGACACAAATTAGCATAAAAATAGTACAATCAAAACTGATTTACAGACAAGGTGACATGGACTCAACAGTGGTTGTTGCTTTACCTATTGATATCTTCGAAGTGTATATATATGAACACATACAGACATGCAAAATTGGTCAGACAATTACTCTTCTCAACAACAGAAAAACACGAAAAACAAAAAAACCAAAGACAAAAAAAAAACCAACAATAGTTGCTGCTTTGCATATTGATATCTTCGAAGTGTGTGTTCATGATAACACATACAGATATACAAGATTGATCAAATAACCCGTCATCAATTATTCCTTAGCATTAAGTGATATAATACAATAGTAGAACCATGTTAGCCCTCCTGCACGTATGTATATACATATAAACATACATACATTTTTGCCTCTTTCTTTTCTCCTTTCCCTCGTCCCATCTCTTCTTTGTTTTTGAACAGATTTCCTTTAAGTCTCTTAGTTTATATTCCCACCCTCAGGTTCTTACACCAGTGATACAATACGTTGCCTGCACATGTACCGCTGATTTCTTTCACTTATAAGTATAGACTCCAGTTTTGACCACTTGCCTACAAAGTCCCCAACACTGTCTTTCTTTATAGCTGAATATATTCCATTATATAAAAATGCCACAATTTTTTAATCCAGTCTTCTGTGGATGGACACTTGGGTTGCTTCGACATTTTAGCCATTACAAATTGCGCTGCTATAAACATGGGTGCACATATATCAGAGTGATATGATGTTTTCAGATCTTCTAGGAAAATACCCAGAAGGGGAATAACTGGTTTGAATGGAACCTCTAGACCTAGTTTGCTGAGAAATCTCCAAACGGCTCTCCACAGTATTTGCACCAGTCTGCATTCCCACCAGCAGTGTAATAGAGTCCCTTTTTCTCCACAGCCTCGCCAGCATTTGTTATTGGATGACTTTTTCATACCGGCCAGTCTTACTGGGGTGAGATGAAATCTCGATGATGTTTTTATTTGCATTTCTCGAATGACTAAGGATGTGGAACATTTTCTCATATATTTATTTGCCATTTGTATTTCTTTATCTGAGCGGTGTGTATTCATCTCAGATGCCCATTTCTGGATTGAGTCTTTGGATTTGGACAGGTACATGTTTTTTAATTCTTTGTATGTTCTAGATAGCAGTCCTTTGTCTGAGGGACAGCCAGCTAGGATTTTTTCCCAATTTGTGGGTTTTCTTTTTACTTTGCTGGTGATTTCTTTAGATGTACAAAACTTTTCAGTAGGATGAGGTCCCAATTATTGATTCTTTGAAGTGTTTCCCTTGCAGTTTCATTTTTGTTCATGAACTCTCTGCCTACTCCTATGTCTTCAAGATTTTTACCTACTTTCTCTTCCAATAGGTTTAGAGTTTCTGTTTTAATGTTGAGGT
>PVLD010030474.1:0-16805 GCA_004027595.1 Dinomys branickii
ATTAAGTGATATAATACAATAGTAGAACCATGTTAGCCCTCCTGCACATATGTATATTCATATATATTCCTCTATACATACATACATACATTTTTGTCTTTTTCTTTTCTCCTTTCCTTCGTCCCATCCGTTCTCTGTTTTTGAACAGATTTCCTTCATGACTTTTCGTTTATATTCCCACCCTCGGGTTCTTACACCAATGACACAATACATTGCCTGCTCATATACCGCTGATTTATTTCACTTATGAGTACGGTTTCCAATTTTGACCATTTGCCTACAAAGTCCCCGAAACTGTCTTTCTTTATAGCTGAATAATATTCCATTATATAAAAATGCCACAGTTTTTTAATCCAGTCTTCTGTGGATGGACACTTGGGTTGCTTGCACATTTTAGCTATTACAAATTGCGCTGCTATAAACATGGGTGCACATATATCAGAGTGATATGATGTTTTCAGATCTTCTGGGAAAATACCCAGAAGGGGAACAGCTGGTTTGAACGTCACCTCTAGACCTAGTTTGCTGAGAAATCTCCAAACTGCTCTCCACAGTGGTTGCACCAGTCTGCATTCCCACCAGCAGTGTAATAGAGTCCCTATTTCTCCACAGGCTCGCCAGCATTTGTTATTGGATGATTTTTTTCATACTGGCCAGTCTTACTGGGGTGGGACGAAATCTCAATGTTGTTTTTATTTGCATTTCTCGAAAGACTAAGGATGTGGAACATTTTCTCATATATTTATTTGCCATTGGTGTTTCTTTATCTGAGAAGTGTATATTCATCTCAGATGCCCATTTCTGGATTGGGTCTTTGAATTTGGACAGGTACATGTTTTTCAATTCTTTGTATGTTCTAGATAGCAGTCCTTTGTCTGAGGGACAGCCAGCTAGGACTTTTTCCCAATCTGTGGGTTTTCTTTTTACTTTGCTGGTGATTTCTTTAGATGTACAAAAACTTTTCAGTAGGCAAACAGATTACAGTGAATCATAAGGAAAATTATACACCACGAGCAGGTAGGATTCATTCCAGGAATGCAGGGATGGTTCAATATTCACAAATCAATAAATTTAATACATTATATTAATACATTCAATGACAAAAACCACATGATCATCTCATTAGATGCAGAAAAGGCTTTCGATAAAGTTCAACATGCATTCATGTTAAAAACCCTAGAAAAAACAGGAGTAGATGGGCTCTACCTCAATCTGATCAAAGCCATCTATGACAAACCAACAGCCAACATCATACTAAATGGACATAAACTGAAAACTTTCACTTTAAAGTCAGGAACAAGACAAGGATGTCCATTGTCACCACTCCTATTCAACATGGTTCTGGAAGCATTAGCCAGAGCAATCAGACAAGAGAGGGAAATAAAAGAAATTGGAAATTAATGACAAAGAGAACTCCAAAAACTGCATAAACACTTGGAAATTAGACAACAACCTCCTGAATAACCAGTGGGTCACACAAGAAGTTAAAGAGGAATTTAAAAAATACCTACAAACAAATGAAAATGCAAACACAACCTACCAGAATCTGTGAGATGCAATGAAAGCAGTCTTCAGAGGGAAATTTATAGCAATGAACTCATATATAAAGAAAACAGAAAGAGAGCAAATAAATACCCTAATGCTACACCTCAAACTCTTAAAAAAAGAGCAACAAACCAAACCAAAAGCCCAAAGAAGGGAGGAGATTATAAAACTCAGGGCAGAAATTAATGCAATTGAGATGAAGAAAACTCTACAAAAAATAAGTGAATCAAAGAGTTGGTTTTTTGAAAGAATAAATAAAATTGATAAACCCCTAGCCAATCTTATCAAAAAAGAAAGGAAAGAACTCAAATTCATGCAATAAGGAATGAAAAGGATGAAATCACTACAGATCCCACAGAAATTCCAAAGAGCATTAATACCTACTTTGAAAATTTTTGCTCTATAGGATGGAAAATTCAGAAGAAATGGACAGATTCCTAGAAATGTACAAATTACCAAAATTGAATCAGGAAGATTCAAAAATTCTAAACAACCCAACATCAATTAATGACATTGAAAATGTCATTAAAAACTTACCAACAAAGAAAAGCCCAGGCCCTGATGGATTCACAGCAAAATTCTATAAAACATTCAGAGAAGATTTAATGCCAACACTCCTCAAACTCTTCAAAGAAATTGAAATGGAAGCGACTCTCCCTAACTCATTTCTGGAGGCAATTATTATGCTGGTACCAAAACCAGTGAAGGACCCAACCAAGAAAGAGAACTATAGGCCAATCTCTCTAATGAACATAGATGCAAAGACACTCAACAAAACACTAGCAAATAGAATGCAGCGAAACATAAGGAAAATTATGCACCATGACCAGATTGGATTGATTCCAGGAATGCATGGATGGTTCAATATTTGCAAATCAATTAATGTAATACATCGTATCAAAACAGCCAAAGACAAAAACCACATGATCATCTCAATAAATGCAGAAAAAGCTTTTGATAAAGTCCAACATGCATTCATGTTTAAAAAAAAACCCTAGAAAAAATAGGAATAGATGGCCTCTACCTCAATCTGATCAAAGCCATCAATGACAAACTAACAGCCAACATCATACTAAATGGACAAAAACTGAAAACTTTCACTTTAAATTCAGGAACAAGACAAGGATGTCCATTGTCACCACTCCTATTCAACATAGTTCTGGAAGTATTAGCCAGAGCAACTAGACAAGAGAGAGAAATCAAAGGAATAAGGATAGGAAAGGAAGAAGTCAAACTATCACTATTTGCAGATGACATGATACTATACATGGAGGGCCCCAAAAACTCCACAAGAAAACTCCTGGAATTAATTGACAAATTCAGCAGCGTAGCTGGATACAAAGTCAACACCCAAAAATCAATAGCATTCCTACACACGAACAACAAACAGACTGAGAGAGAAATTGAGGAAACCATACCTTCTACAATAGCATCCAAGACATTGAAATATTTAGGAATCAATCTAACAAAGAATGCGAAAGATTTATTCAGTGAAAACTACAGTACTCTGAAAAAAGAGATCAAAGAGGATTTCAATAAATGGAAAAACATACCCTGCTCATGGTTAGGAAGAACCAACATTGTGAAAATGGCCATACTACCAAAATTGTTGTACAGATTCAATTCAATTCCCATTAAACTACCATTGGCATACCTCACAGATCTAGAGAAAATATGCCTTAAACTCATCTGAAACCAAAGGAGACCCAGAAGAGCAAAAGCAATCCTGGGCAGTAATTACAAGTCAGGTGAAATCACAACCCCTGACCTGAAATTATACTACAAAGCTACTGTAATAAAATCAACCTGGTACTGGCTAAAAGACAGACCTGAGGATAAATGGAACAGAATGGAAGATGCAGACACAACAAAAAACACACTCAGCCACCTAATATTTGACAAAGGGGCCAACCAAGCTCACTGGAAAAAAGAAGGCCTGTTTAATAAATGGTGCTGAAAAAACTGGCTTGCCTCTTGCCGAAAACTGAAAATAGACCCAAGTCTATCACCATGCACCAAACTCAAGTCAAAACAGATCACAGACCTCAACATTCAAACAGAAACTCTAAATCTATTGGAAGAGAAAGTAGGTAAAAATCTTGAAGACGTAGGAGTAGGCAGAGAGTTCATGAACAAAAATGAAACTGCAAGGGAAACAATTCAAAGAATCAATAATTGGGACCTCATCCTACTGAAAAGATTTTGCACATCTAAAGAAATCACCAGCAAAGCAAAAAGAAAACCCACATATTGGGAGAAAATCCTAGCTGGATGTCTCTCAGACAAAGATCTTCTATCTAGAACATACAAAGAATTAAAAAGCATATACCTGTGCAAATTCAAAGACCCAATCCAGAAATGGGCATCTGAGATGAATACACACTTCTCAGACAAAGAAATACAAATGGCAAATAAATATATGTGAAAATATTCTACATCTTTAGTCATTCGAGAAATGCAAATAAAAACAACATTGAGATTTCATCTCACCCCAGTAAGAGTGGCCAGTATAAAAAAGTCATCCAATAACAAATGCTGGCGAGGCTGTGGAGAAATAGGGACTCTACCACACTGCTGGTGGGATTGCAAACTGGTGAAAGCACTGTGGAGAGCAGTTTGGAGATTTCTCAGCAAACTAAGTCTAGAGGTTCCATTCAAACCAGCTATTCCCTTTCTGGGTATTTTCCCAGAAGACCTGAAAACATCATATCACTCTGATATATGTGCACCCATGTTTATAGCAGCACAATTCGTAATAGCTAAATTGTGGAAGCAACCCAAACGTCCATCCACAGAGGACTGGATTTAAAAACTGTGGCATTTTTATATAATAGAATATTACTCCGCTATAAAGAGGGACAGATTTGGGGTCTTTGTAGGCAAATGGTCACAATTAGACACCATACTCATAAGTGAAATAAATCAGAGGTGCATGTGCAAGCAGCGTACTGTTTCACTGGTGTACGAACCTGAGGGTGGGAATATAAACTAAGTGGCGTGAAGGAAATCTGTTCAAAAGTAAAGAACAGATGGGATGAGGGAAAGGAGAAAAGAAAGAAAGAGGCAAATATGTATGTATGTATGTATGTATGTATGTATGTACATATGTGCAGGATGGCTAACATGGTTCCACTATTGTCTTATGTCACTTTATGGTAAGAAATAGTGATGATGGCATTGTTGAGGTCTAAGACTGTGAAGTAGTAGTTGAGGAAGGTCATATGAGAGTGTGTAGGGTAAGAGTTTTTCACTTCTGGGTGGATAAGGGTAAAAGCTTTGATGATTAGCCTAAGGTCTTGTACTAGACAATAGGTACCACTGGGGTTGAGTATCAGGAGAATGGAAGTGTTGTAGAGTGAAGGGATAGCTCTGAGAAAACCATTGTCTAAAAGTGCTTGACTAGGGTTTTGATACACCAAGCTATGCGGTACTGGGAAATACAAGGGAAGGCCGAACGATCTTTGAGGGATATGAGTATATGAGAAGCCTGAGTGGGATTAGGCGTGTCCCACACTATGGGATCAATCAGGGAAAGGAGGAAGTTGAGGGAATGGACTTGCAGCATGCTGTGATGGGATTTGGAGGACAAGAGTGGTATGGATGGAGAAAGTAAAGGAGAAGTTATGCCTTTGGAAGAGATCCCTGTCTAAAAGGGATGAGGGACAAGTTGATATTCCTAGAAAAGTATGAGTTTGACTTTCAGGGAGTCTATTTGAGCTTTATCAGGGAGATGCACTGCCCACAGTTGGAGAGGAAATTCAAGAGAGTGACTGCATGACATATGGACAGCTAGACTGTGAGAAAGAGAACATAAGAGGAGATCGTCTATGTACTGAAGGATGGTGCTGAATTTGAGGTCGAGAGCTATAAGGTCAGCATCAAGGGCTTGGCTAAAGAACTGAAGACTCCAAAAAAAAAAGAGTTTGGAACCTGCAGGAATAGGTCCTGTTTTCAGGGGCTATGTAGGTTGGCGGTCAATTCCCGCTATAGAGACTGTGAATCTAATACAGTGACTTCAAAACTCAGAAAGAACAATATATGTGGACCCTGTGTCTACATGAAAATAGAGCATCTTACCTGAGTTGTCCAGTGAGGCTCAGGGCTCCAAGAAGGATAACTTAATGGGGCCTAGAGACCCCAAGCCCCATTATTTCTCTTCATGGGCAAGACCAAGCAGATCCGCCAATGATGAATCCAGTGGCTCTGAGATCTCCTGTGAGGGCAAGGAATTCATGGGTGGCTTACCAGCTCTCTGTAGCTACGACAGACACACTTCCAATGGCTATTGAAGTTGCAGAGTGGACAGAGCCCTGGTGAAGGTTGTGGGTTTGGGTAGTCTCATGCCCAGTGTCCTTCTTTCCTGCACTTCAAGCAAGCTCCAGGATGGGCTCAGATGGCTCTGCCTTGTTTGTGTTTACCTATCTTAAGAGAGCTGAGTGCTACTGCTAAAAGATCAGCTTTATATTTAGCAAGTTTCCTTTTTTGTGCCTCTTTTTCTTCCTTTTGTTTTTATTCACTGCTGTTGAAGAAATAAAAGGCCATGTTAAGGAAGTCTCCCTGTGGGCCTCAAGGGCCAAGTTCAGCCTTTTGCAATTTTGCCCAATCTTAGGGGAGGACTGGGCAATAAAGAAGGAATTAATAATAAGTGTTCCTTCAGGAAAGTCTGGACTACATTAGTAAACTTAAAGTGTCCCTAAGACGTATGAGAAACGTGGCTCAGCTGGATTTTCATTAGCGTCATGGATTATTCTAAAAGCTTGTTGTAGTTAGTGTGCTTGTGGGTTATTTTGTTAAGACCCACAATTAAATATCTTATGTACTTTACTAGACCCATCTCCATTTTAATAATCTCAGTTGGGGTCCTGTTATGGCAGTGTAAGAGGCCCAGAGTTATTTTCAGCAGTATTTGCTGGATGTCTATGATCAACTTCCTCTTGAGCCACCTGCCATAGTCAAGTTCTTTGTTGAGAGGTAAGAGTGGTACTTAGAATCACATAAACATCCTTAAAATGTAAATTATTATAACAATTAGTTATGAATTCAAACTCTCTAAGTTTGTGGGTCAGCACAGAAGGAAACTAACTTGTGCTCAATTTGGGACAGGTTGGTGAGGGAAAAGGAATATGGGTATGAACTAATCTATCAGAGACAGCCTGCTCCTGAAGGGAGAGTAAAGGTTGAGACTGAAAGGACCGCTGGCTGGGAGGTGTAGATAGCTATTTGACTACCATTTGCCCCTGTGGGCGATTACTGGACTGACCAGAAGAGGGCTCTCTCTCACCCTGTGCCTGAGAAGCACAAGATGGTGACTGAGTACCATGTGACCAGTGGCAAGATGGCTGCCGGGGGTCATGTGGTCATGGATCACAAAATGGCGATAGGTTTCCATGTGACCCACAACAAAATGGCTACTGATGATCACATGATGAGAGATTGCAAGAAGCCCTCCTATCTTGGTTACTTTTCTCTTGTTGCAGAGACAAAAAACCCAACACCCAAAATTAAGGCAGGAAAGATTTATTTAGCTTACAGTTTGTGGAGGTTTCAGTCTGTACCTGACTGGCTCCGAGGCAGAGTGGAACATGGCAGAGGGCGACAGTTCATGGCATCAGAAAACAGCAAAAGCAACAAGAACAAAAAGGGAGAATGGTGGCATGCTCCCTCTTTCCCTCCTTTACATTGTATGTAAACTACCCAACCCGGGCAGGTGTAGCACTCACAGTCATAATCTCAGCTTTGGATCATGGATCAATCACAAATCCTAGAAAACCACCCCACGACTGCATGAAGATATCTGGAGACAGGAAACATAAACCTGTGGTGGGTCCTGAAACAAACAGAACTCCCAAGCAGCCAATTGGAATTTTGGGGTAGCACTTTAATAGCTGAGCTCAGTGGCCCCAGCATCAACCCTTGTTTCAGAGTTGAGCTAAGACCTCCAGCTTGATTTACAGAGGGCTTATAAAGGCAAAATCCACAAACTGCAAGAGGTTACCAGCATCCTGCTTGGTAAGCTATTGTTCATCTCAACGGATTGTTAGGTACCCTTTGAAATGGGTCACATGTTTCTCAAGGAACATTTCCTCATTCTGATCTTGTTTGTTTTGCCTATCTACGGTTGTCTTGTTCAGCAGGGGTGATTGTTAGGTCAAACATGGAGTCTGTATAGTCAAGGTTAAAGCCTTAGGCCATAACATTCCTCACTGGTTTTTGATGCTGGAGTCAAATCACTGACTCCTCAGTTAGATCTTTAATGGGGAGGTTTTCATATCCAGTCTGAAGAATCATGAGCTTGACAGATTGAATCCTCCCTGGGATATATTTTAGCAGGCAATTTATAATGCATGGACCAACTGTAATTGCTATCACCAATAGTGCCGGTGATCCTGTCAAGGCTGTTATGAGGGTTGTTAGCCAGAGGGAGGCTGAAAACAAATTTAGGAATCAAATCTGTCCTTATTTTCTTTGTTCATCTCTATCTTGTAGCTCCATTTTTAGTTGACCTAAACTTTCTAAGATTACTCTGGAATGATTGGTATAGAAACAACAGGTTTTTCCTAGGGCTAAACATAAGCGCTCTTGTTTCAGGAAAAGTATGTCTAAATCTCTTCCATTTTGTAAAACCATCTCCACCAGTGACCCGAGAGACTCCTCTAGTTTGTTGACTGACTGTTCTAGGGTGGGTAAATCTTGGTCTATCTGTTGACTCAGTTCTTTATAACCTTGATCGGCCAAAATGAGAGCTGCAGTCCTGAGGGCAGTGGAGCCCGCTACACCTATTCCTAGAAAAGCAGGGATAAGGACAGGAAGGCTTCATTTAGCCCTTATTGAGTTAGCTAGTTCCAAGTGTTACCTTCCTCCATCACAGGAATAATAGAACACTTGGGGGATAATGTGACATAGGACACATAACTCTGGGGCCCCTTCACAGCATTTTTATAGAATACACATGGTGTTGTGCCAGAGGTACAGGCAAACCAGGTCACATGAGGGGCCTCAAGGCGTAGGCAAGGAGAGTAAGTTTGGTTTTCCATATCAGTTACATAGGTGTAGATGGTGGCATAGGGAGATTTTGACAAATCATAAGTTTTAGTCTTAACACAGTACCTTTTCCTTGTAAGTCACCGAGGTTCAGAACAAATTTTTGTTAGTCACAAGTCTACGCCCATCAAGGGTACTAGTGGCCCACCAAGTCGGGAAAAAGGGGCAAATCTAGCAGCATCAATGGTACAGAAGCTAAAGCAAACACTGAACCATATAGTAAGCAAAGATCTTAATTAACATTGTGTGAGTTTGACCTTTAAGGAGTCAGAAGTCTTTTTAATAGTCCACTTAGCTGTGTCTTCTGGTTTCACAGGAACAATCTTAATGTGAGAATGGTGAATCCAGTGGTTCTTGTTGGTGACTTTGACAGCTGTTGGTCTCCAGGTTGAGCTGCCAAGGGGTCACTGGGCTTTTCAGGAACCACTTGATGTTCTTGGAGCAGAGGATAAGTTGACTAGAGGAAAGGCCGAAGGGCCTACAGTGACATAAGTTCTCCATTAATGATAGCTGCCAGCTTATTATTATGGAGAAGAGGAGCCAGGGGAGGGGGTTTCCCATACATGGCCTCAAAGGGTGTGATTCCCAGGATTAAGGGAGTATATCGCACACACAGAAGGGCAAAAGGGAGGAGACTCGCCCAGTTTTCACCAAACTCTAAAGCCATTTTAACAATGGTTTCCTTCATAGTTCTGAATATTTTTTATACTTGTCCCGAACTTTGAGGCTGGTAGGTACAATATAATTTCCAATTAATCTTTAAAGCTGTAGCTAGATTTTGGGTCACCTGGGCTATGAAAGCCAGGCCATTGTCAGACCCCAGAGATAAGGGTAGGCCAAATCTGGGCACTATCTCATATAGAAGCTTTTTGGCCACAATAAAAGCAGACTCAGTCCAGGTAGGAAAAGCTTCTGTCCAGCCAATGAAGGTGTCTATGAACATTAGGAGGTATTTGTATCCTCCCTTTCCTAGTCCCATCTCAATAAAGTCCAATTGCCAATGGTCTCCAGGGTATAGTCCTCACTGTCAGACTTGAGAGTCTTGGGGTGTCTGTTTGGGGTTGACTCGATGCACTGTGGGCATTTGAGGCTAGAAGTCTGTCAGCTGTGACAGTTTGTGAATAAAATATTGTTCCCGAAAAAAGCTCTGCCAGTTTGGTGCCCCCCAAATGTGTGGCTCGGTGAGTCTCTTGGACGAGATGAGGTCCAAGTGTTTCTGGGATAAGAATCCTCTTATCTGGGAGCATGAGCCAGCTTTCTGGAGGAGAAGGTTTTATCTTTAATTATTGTGCTAGCCTCAAGTCCGCATCTGAATATGACAACTTAGCCAAGAGCAGAGGAGGAGGCACGGGGAGCAGCTTTTCTGTCTTTGGCCCCACTGGTTTTAGGGCAATAGCTCTTGCCGTTTGGTCGGCAAAGTCATTTCCCCTGGCTACAGGGGAATCTTCTTTTGATGTCCCCAACAGTGTATGATTGCCACCTTTCTGGGGAGCCAGATAGCAGCTAGAAGATCTAGGATCTCAGGGGCATTTTTTATATTGTTTCCCCCTGTAGTTAAAAGTCCTCTTTCCTGATAAATAGCTCCATGTATGTGTACAATTGCAAAAGCGTATTGACTATCAGTGTACGTATTTATGCTTTTATTAGAACCCCATCTCAAGGCTTGAGTCAAAGCTATCAATTCAGCTCTTTGGGCGGAGGATCCAGACCCCAGTGCTTGGGCCCATATTACCTCAGTCTCAGTGGTCACAGCAGCACCTGTCACTCAACTGCCTTGATGTAGATAGCTGCTGCCATCAGTGAAAAGGGTGGCATCAGGGTTGTCAATTGGGACATCCATCAGGTCCTCACGCAGGCTGGAGGTGGAGTCTATGATGTCCACACAATTGTGCAAAGGTACTTGTTGGTCATTGTCTGGTAGGAGGGTAGCCGGGTTTAAGGCTGTAGTGGACAGGAACTCAGTATGATCAGGGTCCAACAATAATGCCTGGTTTTGGACAATGTGGGCATTAGATAGCCATCTGTCTGGTGGGGACTGCAACAGAGTTTCAACTGCCTGCGGAGCCACAATTTGAAGCTTCTGTCCAAAAGTCAATTTGTTAGTCTCCTTGGTCAGGAGGGCCATGGCTGTAATGGCCTGTAGGCAATTTGGCCATCCAGAGGCAATGGTGTCTAATCTCTTGGAAAGATAGGCCACAGGCCTCTTCCATGGGCACTAAGAGAGTGACTAAGACACTAAGTCAGTACTCCCTTTGCAATGCCTCGACTGTCTGCCACATATAATTGGAAGGGTTTGGTCAAGCCGGGTAGCACCAGGGCTGGGGCACTCACCAGTGCTGCTTTTAACTTTTGAAAAGCTTGTTCCTCTGTCTCCGTCCAGATTAGAGCCTCTGAGGGGTTTCCCCCTGTGGAAGCATGTAGCGGTTGGGCCACTTCCACAAATCACAAGATCCACAACTGGCAGTAGCCCAAGGCTCCTAGAAATTCTCTTACTTGGCATTTAGTTTGAGGAGATGGAATCCTTAATATTGCCTCAATTCTTTTGTCTGAGAGGATTCATTTTCCCCCTTCCAGGACATAGCCCAAGTAGGTAACTTTGGACTGGCAGATTTGGGCCTTTTTAGTGGAGATCGGATAGCCCAGTCTGTCCAACTCCTATAATAATTTCTTAGTGCCCTCAAGACAAGATTGCTGATCCTTTGTTGCCAATAGTACATCATCTACATATTGGAGGACTTTAATGGAGGGCTGTTCCATGCAGAACTACTGTAAGTCTCTGCTTAAGGCCTCATCAAACAAGGTAGGAGAATTTCTGAACCCTTGAGGCAACCGTGTCCATGTCAATTGACTGCTTTTCCCTGTTTTGGGGTCAGTCCATTCAAAAGCAAATACAGGCTGACTTACCGGAGCAAGGGGCAGTGAGAAGAAAGCATCCTTGAGGTCCAGCATGGAGCAGCAGATGTGGTCTGGAGAAAGCAAGCTAAGCAAGGAGTAAGGGTTTGGGACGAAGAGTTTGGGTGGGATGGAGAGTTTGGGAGCAAGGTTTGGGTGGGATGGAGAGTTATGACTTTCTTACTTACCTCCCGGAGATCCTGGACCGGCCTGTGGTCCGTCGTCCCAGGTTCTGGACAGGTAACAGAGGAGTATTCCAGGCGGATGTGCAGGGCACCAGAATGCCAGTCTCTCGTAACCTCTGGATGTGCTTGGTGGACTCAGACAGGTGTGGCATCTGGGTTGAGAGTTACCACAACAGGTGGCTCATTGGCGGCCAGCCCTGGGAAATTGGTTTCTGCCCACAACCCTGGAATTTCCTTTTTCCAAGTTTCAAGCAATAGGTCATCTGATTTAGTCTCTTCTCGGTCAGAGTCAGGCAGGAGGACATATTCCTCTGTGAGAGGACAAGTGAACAGGATGGATGGAGCTCTAGCAGACTCATTCCTAAAGGCAACTTGGGGAGCACCTCCATGAAACGTGATCTGAGCTTGCAATTTATAGAGTAGATCACATCCAATCAGTGGGTACAGACATTCGGGCATTACCAAGAATGAGTGAATCATAGAGCCTTTTCCTAGATTAGCAATCCTGGCTTGGGTCCAGGGGTAGGCCTCAATTTTTCCTGTGGCTCCCTGAATGTTGGTCTTGGTGGTTGACATGGGGCCCATTGCTTCTTGAACTGAGTATGTGGCTCCCAAGTCAACCAGGAAATTCACTGGGTGGCCCCCGACATTTAAAGTTACCCTGGGTTCTTGGGAGCCCAAAGAACACCAACTGTCTCAGTCCCCTTGGGCTAAAACTTTGGCCATCTCTTCTTCCTTTTTTCTTTTTAGTTCTGGACAGTGCTTTTTCCAATGACCCTCCTTTTTACAATAAGCACATTGATTCTTGCCTAAAGGAGCCCTTTGAACTCTGGGGGTTAAGGACCTTTTTATCTGTGGCTGATTATTGTTTTTCTCCCAAAGCAATAAGAACCTTGGCCATTTTCTTGTTCAATTCACATGGGTCTTCTCTATTGTTAAAGACCTTTTGAGCCACTTCTACCAACTGAGATAGTGGCATTCCCTCAAATCCTTCTAACCTTTGTAACTTATTCCTAATATCTGGGGTCTCAGCTGAGTAATAAACACAAGGTTTAAGGTGTGTCGATTCTCAGGTGTCTCCAGTTCTATAGGGGTATATATCTAATATGCCCCTAGGAGGTGCTCCAAGAAAGCAAGTGGAGACTCGTTAAGCCTCTGGCTTACCTCTGTAACTTTAGACAAATTGGTAGGCTTCTGGGCTGCTGTTTCAAGGGCAGCCAGAAGAGTCTGGTGATACTGATCGAGAGCCCCCTTACCTTGGTCATTATTGGGATCCCAGGAGGGGCAAGTGAGAGGGAATATGCAGTTCAGTCAGTCTGGATCAGAGCTAGGGCTTCCATCAGGTGCTAGGACCAGTTTGTGTCCCAGGGCACGGATGTGTTCACATTCTTCTGAAGTGAAGAGAGTCTGAAGAAGCTGTTGGCAATCATCCTATGTGGGCTGGTGGGTAAAGAAAACAGATCCTAGGAGAGAGCTGAGTCCTTGGAGATTTTGGAAAAATGAGGGATTCTGCTGTTTCCAGTTATATAAGTCACTGGTTGAGACGTATGCCATAAATGCTTGGTGCCCTTCATCCCCAGGGGCAGTCTCCCGTAAGGGAAGGAGTGGAGCCAGGGGTGAAGGAGCAGAGGAAGTAGAGTCTGGGCTGGGTTCCAAAAAAGGGCATCTGCTGCGAGTGTGAGAGAGACTGAGAAGAGACGAGGAGTTGGGTTGGGGAGGAGAGGTGGGTCAGGGAGAAGAATGATAAGGAGGAGGTTGAGTTGGGAGGGGAGAATCGGGTGGGGGAGGGAGGACGAGGGCATCCTTCTTGGGTGAAGGTGGCTTGGCCACGGCAATAAACTCATTCTTTGGCTCCGTGGGGAGTCCCCACTTGTCTGCATTGTATTTTTGGAGCCATGGAAGGGAGTCTAAGTTAGATCAACCCAAACCTGGATGTAAGTTATTTGGTCAGGGTGCCCAGGGGTTTCAAAGACAACCTTTTGAACCTGTTGGGAGATACACAAGTTAAATGTGCCCTCCGGGGGCCATTCAACCCCAAATGCTGGCCATTGTGGCTCACAAAAGGTGTGCAATTTTCCTGGAAAAATCAGTTCTCCAAATCCTTTCGCTCTTTGTCTGAAATCTTTAAAATGGTTAAGAACACATGGCAGGGGTGACATAGAAGCAGAAGCAGACTGACCCATTCTGACAAAACTTACATTGATGTACTCACAAACAAGACAGAGAACAAGACAATCCAGTCAGAGAAAACCTCCACTGGCCAAGATCAAATTTCAATAATCAAGCCCTAGCCAACATCTTAGTCTAGGGTCGGTCCCTGGAGAGTCCAGTGTTGCGTCCAACCTCTCCAAGGACCCTCGAGGGGCCCTGACAAACAAGAACTAGTCTTATCGGTAAGGATCTGGATGACATTTGAGGATCTCGCATCCAACGTAAGTTTGGTTTTACTTTGAAACAAGGAGTTCCTCAGGGGCGAGGAACGTCTCTCAGTGTTCCCCCTGAGGAATTCCTGTCCCAAAAATATGTTTGGGAGTCTAGAGACCCCAGAAGGAATTTCCTGACCAACACACCAAATGTGGTAGGTCCCGAAACAAATAGAACTCCCGAACAGCCAATTGGAATTTTGGGGTAGTGCTTTTATTAGCTGAGCTCAGTAACCCCAGCATCAACCCCAGTTTCAGAGTTGAGCTGAGACCCCAAGATTGATTTATAGAGGGCTTTTAAAGGCAAAAACCGCAAACTTCAGGAGGTTACAGGCATCCTGCTTGAAGCTGTTGTTCATCTCAACAAATTGTTAGGTGCCCTTAGAAATGGATCAACTGTTTCTCAAGGAACATTTCCTCATTCTGATCCTGTTTGTTTTGCCTATCTATGGTTGTCTTGGGTAGCAAGGGTGACCTTTAGGTCAAACATGGAGTCTGTACAGTCAAGGCTAAAGCTTTAGGCCATAACAAAATCACATCACTATCTGTAGTGTAAACCTATATTTTTCTTCCTTTCCTGTTTTGTCATTGGAGAATCTTGGTCCCAAAAGATATCATTCTGTCCATCTGGATCATTTGGAGAATTGAAGGTAAATGATAATAATAAATCCATTTTCAGCATTCTCATTGGCACTTCACATTTTTCCTCGGGGTGACTTTTACTGCAGGAGGTGACAGCAGCAGACTCCTCTCCAGGTCCGCAGGCTCCTCAGCCGCCCCCTCCCAGGTTTGACCCTCGAGCTACAGTCCTTGGCAGCTGCCCTTACGTGCAGCATGCTCTTCAGGCTGGGGTGCCCCCATATTTTCCCCTATGACTCATTCTTACGAGCCCCCTCAACCAGTAGCTTCGTTCCCATTTTGCACCGAAAAGGAAGCAACAACTCTACAATCAGACACTGCACCAACAGCTGCTGCCATTTTTAGTGTAATTTTTATACAACAGACTATTATTTAGTTTCAAAAATGGTGCCCTGCCTTTCTCAACAGTATGCAGTAACCTGGGGATCCTTAAGTAAAATAGGTAGAAGAGTTTCTGTAGCGCCTTAGAAATTCTACTTACTTTGCCTATTGTTTTACTTCTGCCAAGGTCATGAACTGCTGATACACTGTCTAATCTAAAGATTTTGGTATTCTGGCCATTTTATACAACTGGCTATTTGGACACTCTCAGTGTCTGTTGTATTGACATGGCATTTTGTAATTAATCCATAAATGCTGGAATCAAAACCTCAATTCTTTTTGCAGATGAAAAATACTCATTTTGGGTAGCTTACATTTTTAGAGAGTCATCAACTGATGGACATGTCAATAGTTTTTACCTTTTCACTTTGTTGAATACTAAGCTATAAACAGTCATATACAAGTTTTGCATGGATTTCATCTTCACAGTTTTTTTGGTATATACCTAGGATACAAAAAGCAGAAACTGTGATGAAACATACCAGAGTGTATTTGAGCAAAGAAAATAAAGCATTCCCCTACTTGGCAACCCTCAGACCCAGAGAAGGGTCAAAGAGCCAGAGAATGAGGTGGGAAGGGCCACAACTGTGGGGTGAACTGAGGCACAAACACAGCTCCACTGGTTATGAAGTCGACCTAATTCATGACTCTGCAATTGACAAGTTCCTGTAACAAGCTGAGCCTCGGATATTTATCACAAGGTTACAGTCATTATCTGGCATTCCAACCCTTATTCTTTGAGTTAAAATGTTTGGCAAAGTTGAATGTGGAACAAGGTATCCTGTCTCTTAGGTGGGCTGGTTCAGTGTCACAGCACTTAACCCCAAACTTGAAGTGAACTGTTCAATCCTCAAAGCCACATAGGAATGGGGAGATGAGTAGCCATAACTATAACAAAATAGCATGGAAACAGAAGCAGTAATAAAGTAAAAACCAAGTATAACAGCAACATCTGCAGTGGTAACAACGGAATTGGCATCAACAGAAATAATGTGAAGTGACATGTTTTAAGAATTGGTTAAGAGAGATCGGCTTGCTAGCGGCGGAGACGCCCGGCAATCCCACGTTTCGCGCGTGTCGGGCGAGCCACGCGGAGGGCCCTAAACGCCGCCGGAAGTGGAGAGAAAGATTTGCTGGGTCCTAGCGCCCTGAGAGCATGGACGGCTCGATCCCTCCCGCCTCCCGAGCCGGTGCAGCCCCCCGGCGACTCCCAACAGAGATCAGCTTGTTGGCGGCGGAGACGCCCGGCAATCCCACGTTTCGCGCGTGTCGGGCGAGCCGCGCGGAAGGCCCCAAACGCCGCCGGAAGCGGAGAGAAAGATTTGCTGGGTCCTAGTGCCCCAAGAATATGGACGGCTCGATCCCTGCCGCCCCCCGACCCGGCGCAGCTCTCCGGCGACTCCCGACAGAGATCGGCTCTCTGGCGGCGGCAACGCCCAGCCGTCTCACGTTTTGTGCGCATCGGGCGGGCCGCGCAGAAAGCCCCAAAGGATAGACTGCCACCTTGGAACCTTCATGCCTGCAGGGACTCCAATAACTGGTGAGATATCGGCGCTCGCGACCAGATCACCGAGTGGGGGAGGAGATCCATCCCTATACCTGCAGGGAACCCTGCGAGGGTGGGGGAGCAGTCTTACACACCTCACCCAGGTCACTAGGTAGGGAGTATCTAACCAATATCTGTACAGCCTTTTAAGCG
>PVLD010030475.1:0-16801 GCA_004027595.1 Dinomys branickii
CTTTCCCAGTGATACACAGTCAATCGGTGGCAAAGCTAAGGATGATCTCAAAACAAGATTCCTTCACTCTGCCATAGCCTGATGCCTGCTCCTCAAGGATACCCAAAGGCACATCTCAAGAAAAGGCCAGAGCACTCACTACAGCCTTTTTGTTAAGGGGCCCATAAGTTCCAAGCAGGCAGCACATACCACATTGATGTCAGCATGGATCAGTCGGAGTTCCTCCACATGGGCCATCTTCTCCTGTAACAGGAGGTCCATCTCCTGCTTGTATTCCTTCAGGTGCCGTTCCTCTGACTCAAGTGCCTCAAACTCAGCCTTCAGCCGGGCCTTGATCTTCTCCATCTGCAGGGTTTTGTTCCTGTAATTCCCCCAAAGTAGTAAGCAGGCCAGCAGAAGAGGGAAGAAAAATGGAAATGGAGAACAGAATTAAGCCCTGATTGAGGGCTTCCTTCCTAACTCATCTTTCTAACATTACTCCCTCTAGACAAAGCCATCCAGAAGCTGTCCCATAGAAAAGTTAGGAGATACTTTCTTTTAACAAAAAACCTCAGTAGATATCAAATGGGATTGATTTTGTTCCCCTGGTTCATTTGCAAATATGAGACGAGTTTTAGGTATGAGATTGATTCAAGGAAGCGCACTCAATAGACATGGGCCAGAGATGCTAGTAGCCTCTCAAAGAACAGAAAAGTTCCTATCAACAAAGAAATCTCATCTAAGATGTGAACACCGAGCTCTTCAGAAAGTCTAAAGAAACATTTTTCAGTACATTTTCTGTAGTGATAGAAGTGTTTTGTATCTGTGCTTTCTAACACAGGAGCCCTAGAATACAGAGAACTTAAAACATAGTTCATGTGGTGGAGGAACTGAATTTTGAATTTAATAAACCAAATTATCCATTTAAACACCACATATGGCTAATTGCTCTCATACTACGCAGCACAGCTCTAGAGTCTCCATTCATCAGTTCCAGACGAGTAGTGGGAAAGGAATTGTTGGGGGTCCTTCCTTTATTTAAATAATATTTATAGTGACTACATTTCAATTACAGTCCCTCTGGTTTAGGAATCTCACACCTGTAAGTTTATTCTAAGGAAGTATTTCAAATAAAAAAAGTTAATACACAGAGATGTGTTTTCTGGGCTATGGGCAAAACTAGAATATTTGGCAGTCATTAGAGTGCTGCAACATAAAAAATGTTGAGAAGTGTTACTCAGTGAAAAAGTATATGCATTAAGATTGCAAGTATCTGCACTTAGATTGAAATTTCAAAATATGTACGCATGTGACTAAACAAGAAAAGGAACTGGAAAGACGTAGTTTCAAAGCCTTTTAACACCATTTGAAGTCTACCTACAGAAAAGGGCTACAATGTTTTGAAAGAAGGCCCCTCCTGAGGTATATTGTTGTCCTTTCCCTGGCTCCCTTCCTCCTTCATTCTCAGGACCTGCCTGGCTATTTTCATCTTACTCATATTTGGAATCGACCAACCAGAAAGCTTGGTAGTTAACCTTCTCCTCTGATGCAGCCTATTCAATCGATGTTCCAGCACCACACCCTGGTCTTTGACCTCTGAATCAGCTAGCTTCTGGCTTCAGTCTCTTTCTCAAAGCACTTCCTGTGGCTCCTGCTTTAAGAGGTCTCTGCTCAATGGCACAGAACAACGGAAACAATTGTTTTAGGTGGGTAGAATTGTAAGCCTTCTTTCTCTGTACTCAGGAAACACTTTTCAGGTTATTTTATTGTCTTCGCTTTAGAAAGTTGTAAAAGGATGGCTGTTATTCCGTTTGTAGAGAAGGAAATGGGGGTTTAGAATAGTAACTTTCCCAGGACCACAGAGCTAATAAATTGATTGTTGAGATTTCAACCTAGAAACCACTCACTCTACACACTGCCTTTAACTGAGTTTACCAGGCTGAAGCGCATAAACACAAGTGTTCTTGGCATAGCTGCTCAACTGTCTTGCAGAGGAATGATACTGGTTTATGTTGGTCATTTATTTATTCAGATCTTCTCATATGAAGGCTTCTGTTCTCTTCTAGGTCACATGTAAAATAATATCAAATTTGCCTTCCTTACCCTAATTTTACAGTAGGAAAAATTGAGATTGAAAGTGGTATAGTGTCTCACTCTAATTCATATAACCAGATTACAGTTTTGGGCCCAGAACCAATTTCTGCAAGCAGAGTCGTATCTTGAAAATAACACACACTTTAGATCATATATGGGTATAAATCCTGGTTCTACCTTTGACTATTTATTTGCCTTTGGACAATAATAACAACCCCAAATTTATTTTTAACTCTATTGAGCACTTACTATGTACCAAATATAGAAGGATAATGTATAAATTCATTCAACAGATATTTATTGAACACATACGCCAGGCACTGTAGTAGATGTTAGGAATAGGGTAGAGAACAAGACGGTATATGGATAAGAAGCTTCCTCTAGTGAGGAAAATAGATGCTGAACACATGGTTATATATAAAAAATATATGAAGAAAGTAGGGAGGAGATACAGAGCACAATGAGCGGATTCAACAAAGTGCCCTCACAGTCTGAACAATACTATAGAGTCAGTGGGGTTGTCCTGAAAATGTTTCCTCTGAATCTGTGGATGAGACATCTATGCAGAAATCTGAAAAACAAGTATAAGGAAGCTGGCGAGTGCCACAGAAGAGCACAGTCCATGTAAAGAGAACAGCATGAACAGTGGCCCCAGAGAAGAAAAATGTGGCAAATACAATGAACTGAACAAATAGCAGTATGGCTAGAAAATCTACTGCAAGGTGGGAAAGGGCCTAAGTCAAAGTGAGGAACTTGGCAAAAGTCAGCACCCAGCATGGCCACTGGGATGAGTTCAGTTACAAAATTCACCCTCACTAGAAGGGGGAGATCTTAGAAGTTTAACAAGCAGGAAAGTGACCTCATCTAATCATTTCATCTTACTTCACTTAGCCTTGGCATCTTTATCAATAACTCAGGCATAATCACAACTAATATTCATAGTATGTGGTCAGGATTAAATAAGTTAACACACGTACAGCCTCCCCGCGGACTATGTGGCACCTATAAAGCAGGTAAAAATGATAGCGCTTTTCCTTTCCAATTGGGCCCAACTGCTCTGTTATGTTTACCTTTCTTACCAGTGGTTTGGACATTATAATAAGCTTACAACAAGTTAGATATGCATGTGCACACATGCACGTATGAGTATATATCCATGAATGTGTATACATGTGCCAAAGTAAGTAATCACATGTTTTACTGGTTGTTAAGATTAAAGTAATAATCATTAGCATAAACCACCTTATAATACCAATATAAATAATACATACTGTGCCACACATCATAGACTCACCGCCATTGTTGTAGGGTATTTAAAGATGACATTAAGTTGAGGAAATTTTCTGGTTTCTTAGAGATTTCATCCTAGACTAGATGTGTGTTTAATCTAGTTAATGTTTTATCTGCAAGGATTGTAATGATTAAGTTATTTTACTTCTTTAGCTTGATGTTATAAGTAACATTTGTTGATTTTTGAGTAACTCACCGGTCTTGTATCTCTAAATAAACATCATCTGGCCCTGATGTACAATTATTTTTATATATTGTTAAATTCTATTTTCTAATCTTTTCATAGAGACCTTTAAATCTGTATTCATAAGATATATGAGTCTGTAGTTTTCCTACACCAGTGATGCCAAATCTTTTAGAGCTTTTAATGATACAAATAGAGCACTGTGGCATGAGTGTCATAGGTTCACTGCTACTGTCCTACATTGTCTTTAACAGAAGTTGGAGTCAGGGAAATATAAAATTCATAAAACAAATAGGAAGTATTATTTAGGTTGCTACTTTCTGGAAGACACTGTGTATTTGTTTCAAATTTCTTTTTAAATATTTAGACACATTCTCCAGTAAAATTATTTGGGCCCAAAGTTTTGATGTTTTGTGAGCTGTTAAGTTAAAGATTTAATTTCCTACATAGTTACATAGCATTGGTCAAATTATCTACAGACATACAGTCTGTGCTTGACTTTTTTTTTTTTTCCGGTACCGGGGACTGTGCTTGACTTTTTTTTTTTTTTCCGGTACCGGGGACTGTGCTTGACTTATAAATGAATTTCATTCGGGCAGAACATTCATAAGTCTGGCAAAGTAAGTCTTATACACCTGTGACACAATTATGGAATAAAAAGTAGAAAAAAACCCAAACGTCCACATTGTCACTGCTTTTCCTCTTGCTTCTGGACATCCTGGGTTCTGATTGAGCACTGTACTACTGTACACCATTGACTGTACAGTAAGCACATAGCAGGACAACTGACATGTCCAGCAGACATGTGAGCTACTTCCACTGTTCGTTCACAACTATGTAATGTAAGTTCCATTTGTATCTGTGAAAGTTCACAAATCTAATGCTCATAAGTCAAGGACTTATGGTATTTCATTTTATTGTATTTCTCTTTATTGTGCGTCATAGATATTGCATTCTTTAAAAATTGAAAATTTGAGGTGGAGGCAGACCTACCACAAAAAGAGGATTTCAAATAAATTTAAAATGGAGGAGCTTCTTTAAAAAACAGCGTGAGAATTTGTCAGAGCACAAAATGGAATTGTCCATAACCCTGAAAGTCTGCTCTAGCATATACTAATCATAAGCAACAACAGCACATAGGATGCAACTTGTACACAATACATTATTCACACTAGTTAAAAAGTGGAAACAATTAAATGCCCAGCAATTGATGACTGGACAAAAAACCCTAGTATATCCAAATAATGAATACTTTTTGGCAATAAAAGGAATGAAGTACTGATGAGTGCTGCATATGAGACAGACCTTTAAAACATGATGCTAAGTGAAAAATGGTAGAATCTCTGCTTTGCATGCATAAGACCTTGGGTTCAACCCCTAACATAGTGAAAATTTTTAATAAATTAAGCTTCGTGGCAACCTGTGTCAAGCAAACCTATTGGCATCATTTCTCAAATACTACATATTTACTTTTTGTCTCTGTCACGTTTTTGTAATTCCTACAGTATTTTAAACATTTTCATTATCATTATATCCTTTATAGTGATCTATGTTCTGTAATGTTTGATGTTACCATTGTAATTGTTTTGGGGTTTCAAAAACTGCACACATCTAAGATGGCAAATTTAATCAACTAATGTTGTATATCTTCTGACCACTCCACTCACTGCTGTTCCTCTAACTCTGTCTCCCTTTCCTCAGAACTCTGTATTCCTTAAGACACAAAAATATTAAAATTAGGCCAATTTACAACTCTACAGGCTGGGGGTATAGCTCAGTGGCATAAGCGCTTGCCTGGCAAGCGCAAGGTCCTGAGTTCGATCCCTGGTACCAGAAAAAAAAAAAAAAGAGTGGGCTTATACAACTCTACAGTGGTGTCTAAGTGTTCAAGCGAAAGGTATCCCTCAAGTTTAAACCAAAAGCTGTAAGTAGTTAAGCTTAGTGAGAAAAACATGTCAAAAACCAACATGGACAAAACAGGGTTTATATGTCAAACAGCTAAGTTTTAAACGCAAAAGACAAGTTCCTGAAAGAAATGAAAAGTGCTACTCCAGTGGACCACATGCCTGATAAGAAAGTTAAACGGCTTTCATGGTGTTATAGAAAAAGTGTTAGTGGGCTATTTAGGAAATCAAACCAGACACAATATTCCCTTAAGCCAAAGCCTAAGATACAGCTAGGCCTAACTTTCTTCAATTCTGTGAAGACTGAAAGAAGTGAGGAAGCTGTAGAAGAAAAGTTTGATGGCAGAAGAGATTGGTTTATGATATTTAAAGAAACAATCTGTTTCTAAAGTGCAAAGTGAAAGAGAAAGTATTAATGTAGATGCTACTAAGTCATCGAGATCTAGCTAAGATGTTCGATGAAAGGGCCACACAAAACTACAGGTTTCAGTATAGATGAAGCAGACTTTTATTAGGAGAAGATGCCTTTAGGACTCTCCATAACTACAAAGAAGTCAATGTCTGGTTCCAAAGGATCAGGTGACTTATTCGGAACTAATGCAGCTAATGACTCTAAGTAAAATCCAATACTCATTTACCATTCCAAAAATCCTAAGGACCTTAAAAATTACACTTAAATTTATTCTGTGTGTGCTTTATAAATGGAACAATAAAGCTTGGATGATAGTACATCTATTTACAACATGGTTTACTGAATATTTTAGCCTACTGTTGATAACTATTGTTCAGAACAAAAAGATTCCTTTCAAGATATTATTGCTCACTGATAATGTACCGAGTCACCCAGTATCTCTGATGGAGATGTACAAAGAAATTAATGAAACGTCCTCTGTGCATCCCATAGATCAAGAAGTAATTTCAACTTTCAGGCATTACTATCAAAGAAATATATTTCATATGTCTATATCTTGACATAGGCTGACATTCTACTGATGGATGTCTTTAAATTAAATTGAAAACACTGTGGAAAGGATTCACGGTTTCAGATTTCACTAAGAACATTTGTGATCCTGGGAGGAGGTAAAATATCAACATTAATGGAAGTAACTACAGATGTGGTGGAAGAGTAAAAGAATGAAAATTTGAAATGGAGCCCAAAGATGTGATGGAATTACTACAAACACATGAGGAAGATTTAATAGATGAGGAGTTGCTTCTTCTGTATGCAGCAAAAATAAATGGCTTCTTGAGGTAGAATCTACTCCTGGCAAAAATGCTAAAAACATTGCTAACATGACAACAAACATTTAGAATGTTATATAAATAGTTGATAAAGCAGCAACAGGATTTAAAAATATGGACTCCAATTTTGAAAGAAGTTCTACAGTGTGTAAAATAATATAAAAATGCTACAGAGAAATGTTTTATAAATGTAAAGATCAACCAGTCTGGCACACTGCACTGTAGTCTTATTTTAAGAAATTAACATACCCACCCAAACCTTCAGCAAACACCATCCTGATCAATTAGTAACCACTAATTTTGGGGTAAAGTCCCTGTTCCAGCAAAAAATTGCAACTTACTCAGCATTAAGATGATATCTAGCATTTTTCTTTACTAATAAATCATTTTATAGTATAATTCCGTTGCATACTTAATTAGACAAGAGTACAGTGTACAGGATACTTACATGCACTGGAAAATAAAACAATTTATGTTGCTCACTTTATTGCACCATCTGCTTTACTGTTATTATCTGGAATCAAATTCATAGTATCTCTGAGGTATACCTGTATTTCATGATGGTGAACAGTGGTACTTTGGTTTTTGGAGGATCGAGCCATTTCTTGAAACTTTTCCAATTTACATGTACAGAGTTTTCATAGTTGCTATCTTTTTGTTGTCTATAGGTCAACGATATCTTATTTCATGACTGGTATCAATGATTTGTGCTGTCTCTCCTTTTTTCTTTGTTAGTGTTACTACAGATTTCTGAATTTTACATATTTTTGAAATAACAAGTTTTTTCATTGCTTTCTCTTTTATATTTTATTTTCAACTTTATTGATTTTTGTTCTCATGTTGCTTCCTGTCCTCTGCTTGCTTTGGTCTTATTTTTCTCTTATTTTTCTAGTTGCTAGACATAGGAGCTTGTTTTATTGATTTGGGGATTTCTTCTGTTTTAATGTAAATATTAGTGCTGTAAGTTTCTCTCTATAGTTGCCTTTATTATACACAAATACTTTTGCCATATCAACATTTTTTTTTTTGGTACTGGGAATCAAACTCAGGAGCTTGTGCATGCTTACCAGGCAGGCTCTGTGGCACTGAGCTAAATCCCCAGCCCATCACCTGAGACTATCTTCCTTTCTTCTTGATTCTTCACAGGTATTTCTGCAACACATAAAACTCTAGATTGACAGTTTTTTTCTCTTTCAGCACTTAGAAGTGTGCCACTTCTAGTTTCTATGATTTCTAATGAGAAGTGCGGTCATTAAAATTGCTTTCACTTATAGGTAAAATGTTATTTCTGTTTGGCAATTTAAGGATTATTTTATTAGTTTCAAAAATGAGGATGTGGTCTTCATGCATATTTCTACGGGAATCTTTATGCTTTGGAGTTTATAAAATGACATGAATCTTTGGGTATGTCTCGCCTAACAAATTTATGGTGTTTTCACACATTACTTCAAGAGATTTTTTCATTGTCCTCTTCCTACACTGAAAAAACAGGTCTCTCTGGTGAATTACTTATTTACTTCATTCCTTTTTATCCTCATTCTCTGTACTATTTACCTCCTCTCTCCACATAGACAACCTTTTAAGAATAAACGGTCAAAATTACAGGGCTCTATTCTGGTAGAGCAGGTGCCACTACTGAAAAGACACAGGAGTGCTCTGATATTATCTATCTGTCTATCATGTATCTATCATCTACCTATCTATCTATCGTCTACCTCTCTGTCCATTCATCTCTTTCCATATGCACAGAGGGAAGGCCAGTAGACGTACTGCAAGAATACAATGAGAACGTAGCCATCCACAAGCCAGAAAGAGAGCTCTCAGGAAAATAAAATCTCGAGAAACTTGATCAAGGACTTGTAGCCTCCAGAATTATAAGAAAGTAAGTGTGTGTTAAGCTTCCTAATCTGTGGCATTTTGTTATGGCATACCAAATAGAGGTATATATTGTAGATTCCTAAAGAAAACAGAGATAAAGTTTTATAACTTTGGTCTTAGAAATGATTTCATGGATATAATTCCAACATGAAATAAATATAAGAATAGATATGTAGGATTGCATCAAACTAATGCGCTCCTACATAGCAAAGAAAGTAAGAGAGTAAGAAGGTAACCTGCAGACATGCAGAAAGGGTAAAATATTTGCAGCCTATCTGAAAGAAGTTAATTTTCAAAATGCATAACAGCTTCCTACAACTCAGTGTAAAAATATAATGATCCAGTCAAAACTGGGCAAAGGAAGTGAAAGAAAATGCTTGAAAAACACAGAAATGGCCAACAAGTAAAAAAATCCCCGATATGGAGGTTCATTTGGGAAATACAAATCAAAACTACAGTGAAATATCATCTTATACTGGACAAGATATCTATTATCAAAAGGAGGACTGGGATGTATCTCAGTGGTAGACATTATGCTTAGCCCTAGATTCAGTCCTCTCTCACACACACACACACACACACATTTGCAAGGATGAGGAGAAACTGAAGCCTTGAATACCATTGGAAGGAATGCAAAATGGTACAGCAGCTACAGATATTTCCCCCAAAATTGAAATATTTCATTTGACATCATATAGTGTTGCTTTCAATAGCTCATTTCACATATTTACTGTCCTCTGGGTTGATCTAAATGGCCAAAATGACAGAAATTCACCCATTTTTTTATAGCTGATTATTATCTCATTTTGCATATACACCATATTTTTTAAATCCAGTCCTTCACTGACGGGCACTTAGTAGATATTAAAACAGTTGTTACCAGCAGCCATGGTAGGAGAAAGTTGGTCAACAAGTACAAAGTTACCGTTAGGCAGAAGGAATAAGTTCTAGTGTTCTGTTGTAGAGTAGGGTGACTATAATTAACAATAATTTATTATATATTTTGAAATAAGTAGAAGAGAGAAGTTTAAATGGTCTCACCACGAACAAATGATATGTGTTTGTCTTAGTCATTTCCCTTTTCACTGGGACAAAATATCCATCACCAACAACTTAAAAGATGAGATGATTATTTTGGTTTGGGGTTTTACAAGTTTCAGTTATTGCATGATTGGCCAGCATCAGACAGAAAAGGCATGGTGGAAAGGCCTAGACAGAGAAAAGCTGATTATTTCAGGGAAGCAAGCAAAGAGAGAAAAGGCAGGGAGGAGGAAGTAACGTTTCTAGTGATCTGCTTCTTCTGACCATCAAGCCAACTATACTGCTATATACAATTATACCATAATCCAGTCTCCTTTCAAAAGCCCAGGCTACGCCCGCATGAAACTTTTACTGGGTACATTTAGATAGAAATCATAACAGTCTTTAAGTTGATGAACTTGTTAATTACTCTGATTTGATCACTGTCAAACCAAACATTTTATCCCACAAACACATATGATTATTTAAAATAGCATAAAAATTTTTAAATTAAATGAAACTCCGTATCATTTAACAATCCAAGTTTATGTTTAATACAGCACAATTTGTAATAACTAAATCTTGGAAACAACCCAAATACACATCAACTGAGGAATGGATAAAAAAGATGTGGCATTTTTATATAATGGAGTAGTACTCAGTTATAAAGAAAGAAAAACTCAAGGTTTTTACAGGTAAATCAATGCAACTAAAGACCATCCTCATAAGTGAAGTAAACCAGACTCACATGTGTAAACATCATATTGTCTCCCTATTGTAAGAAACTGAAAGAGTAAATGAGACCCAAAAAGTACAATAGATATAGTGAAAGGAAAATAAACTGCTCAAAAGGAAATAACAACTTGGATGGGGAAAAGAGAAAAGGGAAAAAAAGACATATTTATATACACAAGATAGCTAAGTGTATTATTAATTTATTTTTTCTTTTTTTATTTCAAAGAAACAAAAAAGAGAGACAAAAAATAATGAAAATGATACAGAATTTCCAAACAAGATGCACCTAGTAATCTGAGCAACTATTTTAAAGATAACAATATGCAATATAATAACCATTGCTAATTTCCCATCATCTTGTTTTGTACTACTAATTTCTATGAGTTCATTGAAAGTAACAGTTAGTGTTTACACTGTTTGATCAATTTTGCATGCCTGTATCTGGTAATCAGAGCAAATACTTTGAAAGCAACAATATGCAATATATTAACCATTGTTAATTTCCTATCATCCTTGTTTTGAAATTCTGTATTGTTTTTTCTCTCTTTAAAATAAAAAAATAAAAGAATAAAAGAATTGAAATGAGAATCTCAAAGAGATACCAGCTATCCCAGGTTGGTTGCAACATTATTCACAATAGCCAAGACTTGAGGGGGCAAGCCTAAACGTCCATCAATGAATAAATGAATAAGGAGAACGTTATAGAATTACAAAATGTGTGGAAATCAATGTGGTGATTCCTCACAAAACTAGGATAAGAAGTCCCACTTAACCCAGCTATTCCACGTTAGGGTATTTTCCCAGAAGTATTAAAAGCATCGTGCCACAGCAATATATGTGCACCCATGTTTATAGCAGCACAATTTGTCATAGCTAAATCTTGGAAACAACCCAGTGCCCATCAACTGATAAAAGGATAAAAAAAGATGTGGTATTTTTATACAATGGAGTATTCCTCAGCTATAAAAAACAAAAACTCGAGGCTTTTATAGGTAAATGGATGCAACTAGAGGCCACACCCATAAGTGAAAGAAATAGGATTCACATGTGTAAACATCATATTGTCTCCCTAGTATAAGAACTAGAAAGAGTAAATAAATCCCAAAACATGCAATAGATAATATGAAAGGGAAAGAAATTGCTCAGACGAAGGAACTGGCATGAGGGAAAGAAGAAAATGAAAAAACTAAGCAAAATAACTGTACTGCTGATGTCTGGTAGTTTATTGAAAGGAACAGTTAATGCTTTTTAAATATTTTGACTAATTTTGCATGCTTATGTCTGGTAATCTGAGCAACTGATAGGAAGACAACAATATGCAATACAACAATCACTGGTGAATTCCTACCATCTTGTCTAGTGAAACTGTATTGTCTCTAATTTTTAAAAAATTATTATTTTCTTATTCTCTTTAATAGTTTGATCAATCTTTCACTCTTACATCTGGTAATCTTAGCAACTTGGTTGAAGATAACAATATGTAATACAACAAAATATATCTTAGGTACTTTTCTCTTATTGCTGAGACAAAATACCTGACACCAAAAAATTAAGGAAAGAAAGATTTATCTTGTTCACAATTTGTGAAGGTTTCAGTCCATACTTGGCTGGCTCCAAGGCAGAGTGGCACATGGCAGAGGGCTACAGTTCATGGGGGCTTATGAGGGGAGACAGCAAAAGCAAGAAGAGCGAAAAAGGGAGGTAGACTAGCAGGGGTAAGAACAAGCCTATTTCCTTCCCTTATATTGTATGCAAACTATCCACCCCAGGGCGGATGTAGCACTCACACCCATAATCCCAGGATTGGACTATGGATCAATCAAAAATCTAGAAGCCCACAAACCACGACTGCATGAAGATTTTAGGGGACATACAGACACAAACCATAACATTCCACCCCAAAGACTCATGTACATCCTTTTATGCAAAGGGCATTTAGTCTTATCTTCAAGAGTTGCCAAAGGCCTAACAGTTTCAGCATTGCTGAAAAGTCCAAGTCCCAAGATGTAAGGTAAACTCTTAGCTGTGAGATGAAAACAAAGTTAAACACTTCCAACATTCAATGGCACAAGATAAACACTACCATTCCAAAAGGTACAAACAGGGGGATACAGAGCATTGGGACCAAAGCAAGTCCAACATCCAGCAGGAAAAACGTTAAGACCTGTAGCTCCATGTTGAACATTCCAAGCCATCTGTGCTAAGTTGTGAGCTCCAAAGGCCTTGTGTGGCTCCACCTTATGGCACTTTGGGTGGTTGTAACTCCTATGGCTGCACTTTTAAGCCTACCTTGCTCCCTCCTTGCAGCTTTCCTCAGACAATCCACGTACCTGTCTTTTCCAAACTTCTGAAGTCTCCATGGCATTTTAGGCTTCACACTCACAGCTTCACTACATGGCCCTCTCAGGGACACACTGCCTGGCCTCCAAGGCCTTTCAAAATCTAGGTGGAAGCCTTCTTAACCTCAGAAGGCTTGCATTTTGTATATGCCTAAAATCAGTACCACATGGATGATGCCAGGGTCTGCTGCCATGTGGAGCAGTATCCAAGCTTTCCTCTCTCTTGGTCATAGGGGTTAAGTGCCTGGATCACTGGGCACTCAGAACCTAATTCTAAGAACCAAATTCTCTATGCTGTGGACATTCTGGAAACTGGTGCAGCCGCTGCTGCCATTCTGGAACATGGCATTCTGTGGCTTTCTTCTCAAAGCAAAGTCTTTCATCTTTGCAGTTTTGAAGATGCAAAGGGTGGAGACTTGCTGCTTCTTGTGATGCCCTCAGTCCATCTTTTCCATTCTCCTATTCCTTCTCAGCAATGGAGATAGTCTCTGTTCTATCTTTGCAGTCCACAGCTTTACTGGAGCTTTCTTTTTAGCCAAACTGACAACATTTTAAATCATCCTGCTGGGCTCTTGCTCTTTATTCTCAACATAAATCTAGCTAAAAGCCCCCATCAACAGCCGTCCCACTGCCCAACATTTGACTGCCTTGAAATTTCTTTTCCAGATTAATCAGTTCACTGCTGCCCTTAATCTTGGTCTTAGGCAAAGTCTCTGGACACAAGCAAAATGCAGACAAACTCTCTGCCAAGCCATAACATGCATCATCTGGAGTCCAACAACCAATGCAGTCCTTCGCAACAGAAACCTCCCAAACCATCTTTACTGGCAGGATTTCTATCAGCCTTCTGGTCTTTTGAGCTCTGACCAGAGTCTCCATGACAGAACAACTGGAAGCATTCTAGCACTGCTCTTTCAGGTGACATTCCGAACCTTTCCAAACACTTCCCATAAGCCATTTCTAAACCATGTTAGTTTCCTATTATCCTCATTTCGAAATTCTGTATTGTTTTTATTTGTTTTTCCCTCTTTGAAACAAAACATAATAAAATAATAAAAGAATTGAAATGAGAATCTCAAAGAGATACCAACTATCCCAGGTTGGTTGTAACATTATTCACAATAGCCAAGATTTGAGGGCAGAAGCCTAAATGTCCATCAGTGGATAAATGAATAAGGGAAATGTTATAGAATTACAAAATGGAATATTATACAACACATAAAAAGAAATCCTATAATATGTGACTATGAAAATGAACCTTGAGGACATAATACTAAATGAATTAAGTCAGTTAGAGGAAGACAAAAACTATCCAGTTCCAGTTATATGAGGTATGTATAAGAATGAAACTCAACCTATACATTGCACACCATGCAAAAATTAAATAAAAATGGATTATTGACATAAGCATGAAAGGAAAAGAGAAATTTTCTAGAAGAAATCATAGGATAAGATCAATGTGACTATAGTTTAGGCATGTGATTCTTGGATACAGCAGAAAGGTTTGTAATTCAAAAGACACTTTTAAGAGAATGAGAAGATAAGTCACAAACTGAGAAAATATCTTTTCAAACCAAAGGTCTAATCAAGGACCCATTCAGAAAATGTAAACACACTCAAAATTTACAATCAGTAACCAAACAATACAATTGAAAAATGTGCAAAAAGCTTTTAGTATAGACATTTCACCAAAGAGGACATATGGATGATAAAGAACCTATAAAGTGATACTCAGTGAAATAAGTCATGAGGAAAATGCAAATTAGAACAACAATGACATACGCTTTCATACCACAAGCATAGTCATAATATCTTTTCAGAAAGACAAAAATCAAGAATTTTTGATATGCTCAGAAACTGGAACCCTTATATACTTCTGGTAATAGAAATTAGAACAATCATTTTGGAAAGTATTTCTAGAGCATCTTAAAAAGTTATACATGTACTTATAGAAGACAGACATTTCACTCCTTAGAATCTAAGCAAAAGAAATGAAAACACATTTTAACATAAAAGCTTGTAGGCAAATGTTTACAGCAACATTTTTCGTAAGGGTGAAGAGAACAGAAACAACCAAAATGTTTACCAGGTGTTAGTGAACAATCAAAATGTGGGATACACACACAATTCAATAAATATGCTCCAATGTGAATGGACCTCAAAAACAGAATGCTATATGATGGAATGCATACTTAAAAGGCATACTTGTACAGTCCCATTTACATGCAAAGTTCAGGGAAGGCAAACCTATAGAGACAAAAGGAATATGACTGATTGCTTATATCTGTGGAATGGAACAGATATTCACTGAAACTGGGCTTGAGGGATCATTGGGGCAATGGAAATGTTCTAAAATTGTGATAGATTCACAACTATGTAAATTTACTAAAAATCATTAAATTATATTTTTAACTGGTTGCTTTCTACAGTACATAAATTTTGACTCAATAAATACCTGCAATGATTGCTTACTACTGTCAGAATTAAATCTGACTGAACCCTCTAAACCCAAATTGTAAGTTTTTTCTAGTTCTCTTCTTATATTTTCCCACCAAGATAAATGACTTGCCAAAGGTCTTGGGTAGAAGGAATGGATTTTTAATGAGTTGGTTAATTGAGGTACCAAGGAGGAATGGAAAGAAGATTAACAATGAATGAAAAGAAATATGGACTTCTAACCCTCTAGGCTGATTTCCTTTACTAAGCTCTTCAGGCCTTATATCTAATATCCATACTCTGACAAGAAACTAGCCCATTTCAGCCTTGGCTAATTTAAATCTAAGCACAAGGCATGACTGTCTGAAATCTAAAGAGAGCATCATCCCATCCATCTGGATAGATGCACTGCACATTAGCTTCCTTCACTTCACAAATTCCATCAATTATGCAGATAACAAAATTACTGAACAAGTTCTACTATCCCATCTGTGTTGCAGATCCCTGTGTTACAATGAATAATACCTCTTCCTCCAAATAAAATAACTTACAGAAAATAGAACACATCCTAAGTATGTCTGCAGTGGCAGTGGGGTGCCCAGAATCTGTATACTCTCTTCCAGTCCCACCACCATCTGAGTCAACACAGTGACCCATGATAAATTTTTCTGGAGTCCACAGGGCTGCTCAAAACATTACTTCAAAGGCTTGAATAAAATCCACTGACTAGAAAAAAACAAGTGAAGGCCCATAATGGGAAAGTAACTAGAACAACACATAAACCACTTCTCTACAGGTCCTCTAAATGTACACAATCACAAAGTAATTTTAAAGTCAATATAATTATTCATTCAAGAACCTTATAGAGGCTAGCAATTTGCTATCTCTTTTTTGGGTAAAAGTAGCCCTGAACAATACATTTGGAATAATAACATGTTGAGCGCTAATGAATCATAAATCCAGGGAACTGATAATAACATCAGTAGTTTCAGACAAAGAAAGTAAGGTTGGTACAAGAAATAAAAATTAAGTTTGACTTGGGGAGCATTTCATTCACTCAGTTAGCATATATTAAGAATCTATATATAAGTGCCAGGAACTAGGAAGGAATTGAGCATCAATAAAGGTGTCATTGATATCATCATTATTTAATATTAACAGCTATTATATTTGTGGAGGCTACACTGGGCATTTTATATGCTATGTAACTTAGTCCTAATTATAATCATACCAGCAAGTATATTCACTTTTATTTTCACAAAAGAAG
Source organism: Dinomys branickii (assembly GCA_004027595.1). Lineage (NCBI taxonomy): Eukaryota > Metazoa > Chordata > Mammalia > Rodentia > Dinomyidae > Dinomys > Dinomys branickii. Next base: position 16,369 of record PVLD010030475.1, read on the forward strand.
AATTTAAGGTTGAGATAAGTAAAGTGACTTGCCCAAGACCACAAATTCAGTAAGTGAAAAATCTGGCATTGTGAACCCGATCATCTTTCTATCTCACGAAGGAACTTTCATCATATGATGAATTTAAAGCCATGGAAAACAAGCCAATAGGCTGAGTTTCTGTCTTGTTTTAGTCCTCAACTTTCAGGGTGAAGTAAGGCATTTCATGGAATCTCTTAAATGGCAGAAATTCTACCTGGATAGTAAGACTCAGTGTAACCTTGAAAAAATTGCTGGATGACTCCATGAGATGAAGTCTTTGGAATGTTTGTCTTTACAAGTGAGGAAAGCATCCAAGCCACGAAAGGTTTCATTTTTTTGTGTAGCATTTCATAGTGAAGTCATTTCAAAAGATCAGAGGATAGCTGGTGTGGCCAATGAACCCCAGGAGAAA
>PVLD010030476.1:0-16800 GCA_004027595.1 Dinomys branickii
TAACAAAGATGAAGGTAACATTATGTAGGACAGCATCCAGAGCTAATTCCCTTCTATCTTCTCTATAATTCTGTATTTCCTCAGTCGTTTTTGTATTAGCAGAAATGAAGATAACTTTATATTATACAGCATCCAGTGCAAATTCCCTACTATCTTATCTATAATTTGGTATTTAATGTTTTTGTGTTAACTAATGTGAAGATAACTATGTAATACAACATCCAGTTCTAATTCCCTACTATATTCTGTATAACTTTGTATTTTCTGTATTGTTTATGGCTTTTCTGGTTCATATGTCTCCATTCTTTTGTCTTTAAAATAAAATAAAAAAAAAAGAAGCTAGAGGAAAGGGTGAATATAAACAGAAGAGACATAAATGATTAAGAAGATTTACACTGCATTTCTAGAGATGAAAACTACAATGTCTGAGATGAAAAATACAAAGGGTACGTTAAAGGCTGATTAGATATTGCAGAAGATAATATTGGTAAAATTGAAGACATAAGAATAAAATTATCCGAAATGAAACAGGGGAGAAAAGACTGTAAAGAAGCAGATCATAAAGTGTGAAAGTGTGAAAGGACTTTGGCCAGCCAAATATATGTGTAACTGGGATCTTTAGAGATGACTGAGAAGAGGGAAGAGAAAAGATATTTGGAGAAATGATAGGCAAAATATTTTCAAATATGATGAAAACTATAAACTCACAGATCCAATAAGCATAATAAATCCCAAGAAAAGTATTATGAAGAAAACTACATTGTGCATACTATAATCAAATTTCTTAAAACCAGTGATACAGAGAAAATCTTAAAAGTAGCCAAGATAGAAAGGCAAAAAATAAAAACAAAACCAAACTCCATAAAAAACAAACATACAAAGAAAACAAACAAACCAAGAAAACTCTCACATCATGTGTGGAGAAATGTGACAACAGATTTCTTGTCAGAACTTACACAAACTAAAAGGTAGCTGATTAACACTGTTAAAGTACTGAAAGACAAGAAATTTTTCAGCTTAGATTTATTTTAAGAACTTACACAAACTAAAAGGTAGCTGATTAACACTGTTAAAGTACTGAAAGACAAGAAATTTTTCAGCTTAGATTTATTTTAAGAACTTACACAAACTAAAAGGTAGCTGATTAACACTGTTAAAGTACTGAAAGACAAGAAATTTTTCAGTCTAGATTTTTTTTATTTTGGATTTTGAGACAGGGTCTTGCTATGTAGTTCAGGTTGGCCTTGAACTCACTATGTAGCTCAGGCTGGCCTTAAGCTCATGGCAATCCTCCCACCACAGCTTCCCAAGTGCTAGGATTACAGATGTGTGCCACCATGCCTGGCTAGCTTAGACTTTTTTACCTAGTGAAAATATTTTTGGAGCCAGATGTAGTGGCACATGCCCATAGTCCCAGAACTCTGGGATCACAATTTCAAGCCCAGTCTGGGCAACATAGCAAGATCTTGCCTGAAAATAAAAAAAGGTAGGGATATAGGTTAGTGGGAAGGCCCTGAGTTTAGTTCACAATAACATCATCACCACTATATATATAAAAAAAAACTTTGGAAAGTAACAAACAAATGAACAAAAACCCAACTTAATCTCAAATTTAAATGCTGAAACACTTATGACCTCAGATCTGCACCATAAGAAATATTAAACAAAGTCCTTCAAGCAGAGGGAAAATGGCACCGGGTACAAATACCGATCTATGCAAAGGTGTGGAAGGCCCTGGAAATGGTAACCACATGGGTAAATATAAAGACTTCAAAAAATATTATTTAGACTGTTTTGGACTGCTTAAAGTTTTTTTTTTTTTGGTACTGGGAATGGAACTCAGGACCTTGCACTTGCCAGGCAGGCATTTATGCCACTGAGCTATATCCCCAGCCCAACTGCTTAAAGTTAAATGAATCATAATGATTATGGGATTTATAACATATTTTGAAACAAAACAGATATTTCTCAGGTATTGAAGAGAAGGAGCTACTCAACTAATATTGTTCTAATACCAAAAGCTAGTATTCCTCTGTGAGGTTAGTAGTATTGTGATGCCAAAATAATAGATTGATATTACAAGAAACATATCTACAGACCAATATCTTCAAAAACAGATGTAAACTACATATGGTTATAGGCACATGCCTGTAATCCTAGCACTCTGGGAGGCTGAGGCAGGAAGACTGCATGTTCAAATCCAGCCTGGGCAATTTAATAACTTAACAAAACTTTTCCTCAAAATAAAAAATAAAAAGTGCTGAGGATATAAGTCAGTGAGAACATCCTGGCCTCCCTCCCCTGAGTACTGTAAACAAACAAACCAACCGAGAAAAACAAACAGACACACACAAAACAGTCACAAAAAGTAGATGCAAAATTTATCATAGAAATATAGGGTTGGTTTAAAATTGGAATACTAATTAATGTATTTTATCATATAAATAATAGATTGAAAAAGAAAGAATATAACCATGTCAGATGTAGAATACACATCCAGTACGACTCCAAAGGTACTGATTTTGATAATTCTCAGAAAGTTAAAAGTAGAAGGGAAATTTCGCAATCTGTAGGCACCACCCTGCCGAGTGGTGCTTTTTTCCTGAGCTTCAGACAAGGCAAGGATAGTAGTTCTTGCACTCCTCTTAGTATGGTATTGGAGGGCCAATTCCATGCAAAAAGTCAAGAGAAAAGAGAAGATATCCAGACTGCGTAGAAAGAAGTAAGACTATTTACAGATGATGAGGTTATCAAGCCATTTGATTGCTTACTCAGAAAATGTTACGAATTCACAAAAAATCTGGGATGAGTATTGAGATTAATAATACTCACACTCTAAGTAAGAAAAGGCCTGTTACTCACATAAGGAGATGCTCTAGAGAGAGCAGAGTAGGTTCCTACGCAGGTGTGGTAATTGCTTGAGAGAGCAGGATGGAGGTGGCTTTTGCTGTGGTTGGAAAGGAGACTGGGTGAGGGTTTCCACCTAGAGCATGGGGCTTGCAAGAGTTGAACTCTCTGCCAGCACCAAGAAGGGAGCACCTGGGCTTTTTTCTTTGTAATCATTTAAAATTGTTTTTCCCAGGTGTAGCTCAAGAGAGAAAGGGAGATGATGGAACTGTGATAACTGTTAGCAAACATCAGTTGCAGTTCGTCTGTCCCTGATGTTTGCTGAAGGCTGACCATGCTGTTCCATCCGATGAAGCAAATTTGGTTAAGGGAGCCCTGTGACACTAAGGGGCTTGTGCTCAGGCTGGTAAGGGAGGGAAGATTTTGCTGAACATCTTGCTCGAGAGATCAGTGCTCATTGTCAAAATTAAAGATGTTTGTACTTTAAAGGACACAAGAAAAACTGAAAACAGCCCACAGAATGCCTGGAACACTTTGCAACTAGTTTCTGATAAGGAACTTATATCTTCTATCTACAGTAGAAAAAAAAAACTTTTACAGTTAAGTAATAAAAAGATACACTTAAAAAAGTAATAAAAAGATAAATAGTCCAATTTAAAAAGAGGATACTACCCGCAGAGTAAGAAGACAACTCACAGAATGGTAGAAAGTACTTGTAAATCATATATTTGATAAAGATTTAATATAGAAATAGATAAAGAACACTGACAACCTAGCAACAAGAAGATAAATAACCTAATTAAAATTGGGCAAAGGACTTTAACGGACCATTCTCCAAAGCCAGGATAACAACGGCCAATGAACACAAGAAAATTACTCAACCACATTACTCATTTTGGAGATACAAATCAAAACTGCAACGAGGTAACACTTCACACCCACAAGGATGGCTGAAAAATGAACACAAGTGTGTGTGAGGGTCTGGAGGAAGCATAACGCTATTGAACTTAAAATGATGCAGCCGTTAAGGGAAATAACTTTTCATTTAGAATTATCGTCTGGCTCTCAAGTGCACACCTAGATATGCACCCAGAAAAACTGAAAATAAAGACTTCAGCTGGGATAAGCACACCAATATTCATATCAATATGATTCCCAATAGTCTGGAAGTAGAAGCAGCTGCAGTTAACAGATGAATGGATAACAACTGTGGCATAGCCATGGGGAATATTATTCAGCCATGGAAAGGAATGAAGTTCTGACACAAGATACGGCACAGATGAACCTTGAACATAATATATTAAATCAAAGAAGTCAGACATAAGAGGGCAATATTGTATTATTTGTTTATGTGGAATATCTGAAATAGAAAGTTCATAAATTCAGAAAGTAGATTAATGGCTACCAGGGCTGAAGGAAGAGAGAAATGAGGACCTATTGCCTAACAGGTATAGCTTCTGTTTGGGGGTGACAGGGAAGTCCTGAAAACAGTGATGAAGATTGTTCAGTGTTGTGACTACACCTAATGCCAATGAGTTACATCCTTAAAATTGGTTAAAATTGCCAGGTATGGTGGCACAGGCCTGTAATCCCAGTACTTGTGAGGCTGAGGCAGGAGGATCACCATGAGTTCAAAGCTAGCCTGGGGTACATAAGTGAGTTCAAGGCCAGCCTGAACTGCATAGTGAGATTCTATCTCAGAAAGCAAAATGATTAAAATGGTAAATTTTCGTTATCTAAATTTTTACTAAAATTAAATTTTTTGAATGGACAGGGGATTTGAAAAGACATTTCACCACAGAAGATATACTACTGGCCAAAATCACAGTGAGAAACTCTTCACGCCCAGGAGGGTGGCCATAGTGAAAAAGACAGATGGCAGCAAGTGCAGGTGAGGATGTGCAGGAACCAGAAGCCTCACATGTTGCTGGTTGGAGCACAAAATACCTCAGCACCTGGACCAAGTCTGGCGGCTCCTCAAATGCTTAAACACAGCATCACCACAATCATGACTCCATGATTCCACTCCTGGGCATGAACCCAAGAGAAGCGAAAGTGTGTCCCTGCAAAGACATGCACATAGTTAATAGCAAGAGGGAGAGCCGAGGAAGATCCTGCGGCAGCAGGCCTGGTGCTTGCCTGTAATCCTAACTATTTGGGAAGCTGAAGCAGGAGGATCACAACTTTGAGGACAGTTTGAACAAGTAAAAAATGGGCCTGGAGTCAAAAAAGGAGAAAGGAGAGAGAGAGAGAGGAGGGAGAGGGAGAGAGAGGTGGAGAGAGAAAGGGAAAGGGAAAGGGAGGGAGGGAGAGAAGGAGGGAGAGGGGAAAGAGGAAAAGTGAGTGCTAGGGGGAAGGAAAGGGAGAGGAAGGTGGAGGAGAAGGAAGAGGAGAAGCAGCAGCTTCTGTTTGTCCCTGGGGCGAAGGAGAAGGATGGGGCGTGGCTACAGGTATGGGGTTCCATTTTGCAGCAAGGGCATATTCTAAACTCGATTGTAGGATGGTTACACAGCGGAAAATACCCCCAAAGTCACTGACTTGAGCATGTTAAGTAGGGAATGGTACAGTGTGCAAGTTTTCTCTTGATAAAGCTTTTTAAAAGATGCCAAGTATTGTGGATTCTGAGAAGTGAGATGGGTACTTCATAACCGTCAGTGCTGGAACTTCACAGGGGTTTAGGCAGGGTCTTGATGCGAACCTGCAATCCTCCCCCTTCAGCCTCCCAAGGTAGCTGGGATTGCAGGCACGCACTACCCCGCCCGGTCAGTTACCCTTCTCGCCAGGACAGCGGTCCTATTGTATCCAGGCCCGCTCAGACTCATTCTCATTACTTACGTTCTTAAATCCTCCACCTCCCCGGTCACGTTCTGAGTTACTGAGGTGAGGGCTTCAGTATAGGGAGGGGTGTGCCAACTCAGCCGCTAACCAGGAGGCCACCGCCGGGATTTACTGCTTTGCAAACTAGCGAAGGGAGTAAACTGAATGACATGTGAAGCGCTTAGATCAGGGACAGTGATCACCTGTCAAAAGTGACCCGGAAAAGAGGTAGCCATTTTACAGATGTCCCCCAGCTCCTGTGTCTCTTGCAAGTTGGTCCTTTACAGGCACCCTACTGATGGTCCCCTAAGAGCAGCTAAGCCTGTCTCTTTCAAAGTGTGGTCACACGGAGATTTGTTAGAAAAGGAAATTCTATGGCCAACCTGGACTTCCAGAGTCAGAATCTCTGCGCGCTAAGGAGCCCTCAGGTGATTCTGCTGCATCTGGCTTTCAAGAATCGCTACGCCCTCAAGCAGGTCCTTAGCGAAGGACTCAATTCCGCGAGCTACCGCTTGAGGGCAGCACAGGACCGCGAGGTACCACAGGCGGATGAATACACCCAATTACAAAAGGCCCCCTCTACCCTTCCAAGTCCCCTTCATTTCTCTCCACATAGCCTGAGAGACTTCTGGGATCTGAATGTGCTCTGTATCACTAGTCCAGGGATTTTCAGCGGCTCCCTGAGGCACCAAAGCCCTGTCATCTGCTGAGCAGTGTCCCTCGCCAGCTGCCTGGTGCATCATTCACCCCCCACCCCCCACCCCGGTCACTTCCCTGGCATCAGACTGATCTGAGTTTGAATTTCATCTCTGCCATTTGCCATCTGGGTGTTACCTGGGCAAGACACACCGTCTTGAGCCTCAGTTTCCCCACCCATGAAGTAGGAGCAATTAATACGACCTCTCTCCCGGGGCTGCTGTGAGCTAGAGATTTTGTTTATGAAGAGATTTTAGCTCAGGTCTTGCAAACAGTAGGTGCTCAGGGTACTTCCCCGGCGTGCTGCCAGGCACTGCACACAGGCAAGGAGGGCAGGGCCACTTGTGTGCCATGGGTGGGGGTGCTGACCAAGCTCCTCCACCCTCCGACACCATGATCGCAGACTTGGGGGACAGGCACTGCTTTCCTCCCAGGGTGTGTCTGGCTCCTGGTGTCCACTGTGGGCCCAGAGGCACAAAACTCTGTGAAAACGGGTGAGGAAAGAGCTGCCCTCATGGCACTGCTGGAGAGGCCTTGCCAGTTCCCCATGTAGACTAGGCCCAAAGAGATTTGTTGTTGGGGTGGCCCAGCATGCACTGGGTATGTGACTGCCCACCCACAAGCACAGCCTTCTGAGGAGTAAAACACAGCCATTTCAGGAATGGTAGGCAGCAGATAAGGAGTCTGGACACCCCGAGGAGCCTGGTTCACATGGCTTCTGGCTTTGCCACTCCTGACCTCTGCCCTTGAGACCCCCAGGCTGGCTCCTTTGCAGATACCTAAGATGCCTGAGTCCATGTCGTAGGCTGTAAGAAGACATCCCTGGGGGCTGCCAAGCCAGATAATGGCCCTGGCACCTTGGTAGGGCAACTCCTCCTTCACAGCTTCTTAGAGCCTGGACCACCTCAGGCAGGGGACCTGGAGGTGGCATAGCCCCTCAGCAGACATACCGCAGCACCAGAGGGTCTTGTGCTTTCCTAGGAGGGTGGGTGAAGGGCAAGACTCTGCCCAAAGTCACCTGTCATCCAGACACGTCTTTGTTGTGATCGCCCCCTGGGGGTTGCTTCACCCTTGAGCTTTATGTGCTGCGCACGGCTGATCCTGCCCTTGGGCGTGGTGGGCATTCAGTTACATAGCTTGATATAAAGGCTCCAAGACACCTTCTGCTCAGCCAGTCAAGCTGTCTTCTTGTGCTGAAACCGCAGGGGTAAGCGTTGCCTTCTTCCAGTTGGTAAAGTGCAGTCGGGTCCTGCTGCACCATCTGCAGAGCCTGTGTGAAATGACAGTGCAGGGTTTCTGATTCAAAAGCAATTAGGTATTTCAGGACAGCAAAGGGGAGCATCAAACCCAGTGTGGGCCTAGGCCACTGCCTGGGCTGCACACTGACAGAGCTGGCTCTGCCTGCAGTTTCGGGTCTCAGCTGCTTCCTTTGCACCAGTGAGGAGCCCTGGAGCTGCTCAGGGATGAGCAGGGGCATGTCACTCAACTGGAACCCTCTTTGTCTCAGAGATCCGTGAAGCCCAGTGCGCTCTGTCCAGCTGGCCCTTCTCCCTGGCCCTGGATCCATGGCAGTTTCTGAGCTCTTTCCTGGTGACCCGGGCAGCCAATGCTTGCTAATTAGCCTCCATTGCATGTGTGTGGCCCCTTGGACCCTTCCCCCTGGACAAGAGCCCCAGGGGCCTCTGGCATTCTGGCTTCTGGCCTGGTTTGATCAGTGGAGATAGCAGCAGCGGAAACTGAAGGGGGCTGGAGCGAGAGTGACGGGGCATTTATCCCCCAGCGCCTCCCTGGGGTCCCTTGCAGCCTGGCTGTGGCCCTGCTGGGGTGGTGTCTGCCTCTGGGTTCTGACCCTCCTTGCTAACATCTCTGTCTCTTTAGCCTTCAGCCTTCAGTGTTCACAGAATCTGGCTGTGGACACTTTTCGGTCCCAAGAGGTTTCCTAGCCTCTGTCTTTATGAGGTGTGACAAAAATACGGTGAACCCTGCTGCCTGGCCTCCTCCAACGGCAAGGCAGGCTCACACAGACAGTGAAACATCGTGGGCCACCTCATTCACCGGGTCTGGCACCATGTGACTTCCAGTTCTTCCTCAAAGTCAAAATGACCGAGAACAGTAAATGTCTTGAACCAGTTCAGGACATCGAAGCAGCCAAAACAGGGCAGCTAAAGGTACCTACCAAAGAGGACTTGCAGAACTGCTCCAGAGAGTGGTGGGAAGATGGGATAAGTGTGTTCAAACCAAAGGGAAGAATTCTGAGGGGCACTGCTGGCACCATGTCTTTTACTCTAATAAATTTTTAAAAATTAAGTCTTAATGGCTTTTTTTTTTTTATTACACTGCACAGTTTTACTCCCTCAGCTTCGGGGCCAGATGGAGGCAAGACTGTTTTGTCAACCAGTGTCCCAACCCAGGCAGGTCCCCTTAGATCAGGTGACTAGGTAACCAGACAAGTGGATAATTAGATACCTAGGCAACCAGATAACCAGATAACAGAAAACCCCACTAGATAACCAGCTAGCCAGGCAACCTGTGAGCTGACGAGCAGGCAGCGCTCTCTAAAGGGGACTTCTGCTGGTTTGGGGTTCCTGTTCTCCTGTCCTTTCTCCTGGGAGCCAATTCTCCCTTGGGGAGTCTCTGCTCCTTCTTTGCCCCTGCCTTAGACTGTTGCCTGAGCCAACCAGCCAACTGGGCTTAACCAAAGCTAGTGAGGGACTTGACTATCTAGGATAAGGCTCTTTCTTGCTGGACATGCTGAGAAGAGCTGAGGGTTACAGTGGCTGCCACACTTTTAAACCCAGGACAGACACTGTGCTGGAAGAAGGTGGGCTGAAAAGTAGGGAGACACAGCCTGAGCCCTGACCATGCCATTCCTGGAAGCAGCTGATACTTGGAAGCTTTCAGTTACATGACCCTTCGGTGTATTCCCCTTTTGCTTAAGCCAGATTATGCAGTGTTCATTCCCTCGCAAAGGGCAGAGGCTGGCCGGGAGGAGCGCCCTGGAAACTGCGCCACCAGCTGCTGTTGGGTGTGAGCAGCCTCACCCTGCTTGTGAGAGTTTAACTGGGATGTCACCCCAAATGCCAGTGGGAGACTTGGGCTCAAGGCTAGGTCTGCTTCAAATGACTTGGGGCAGTGGACATGTCCCTTGAGCTCTTGGGTTGTGGCCTTCTGATGTGTCCTCTCTGTCAGTGAATGGGGGAGAGGGTTTGCGCCCTGCGGGGTGTAGAGGGCACAACATCTAAGGGCTTATTGCTGCAGAGGAGGCGCCAGGGCTCCCCTGCTTTCTCCTTCTTCCTTTGGCAACCCCAATCCACTCCTGGCCAGAATGTGGCAACTAAGCCTTCTCTGCTCTTGGTCTCTCCTTCCTCTTGTAGGCTTCTCAACCCAACCCATCCAAAATCAGTGTGTGCAGGGGGCTGAGCACAGGCCTTTAGCAGGAAACCTGGGCTGTGCTCCCAACTGAGCCTGTAATCCCTGGGAAACGCCTATCCCCAGGGCTTAGTGCAGTTGTCCTCCCAGCGTGGGCTCAGACCAGTAGCAGCTGCATCACCCGAGACCTGGTTAGAACTGTGTATTCTCAGGCTCTGTCCTGGCATGCACAAGAAGGAACTCAGGGATGGGCACAGCAGTATGTGTTTTAGGGGGTCCTCCAGGGGATCCCCAGTCTACTCAGAGGCAGGAACCAAGGCTTGGAGCTCTTGCTGGTACAGAAGGTGGCAGCACAGGGTGATCTGGTGCCCGCCTATGTCTCTTGAACAGCAGGTGTGCCATTCCCAACTGCTTGGCTTCCACTGTCTCCTTTCCCTGTGCTGAATCACCATGTCCAGAAATGCACACTGCCCCCTGGGCCCCAGCCAGTGACCGACGGCCATAGGGGCGCGGTCCCCTTGCCTCCAGGTGGGACAATTCCCGTGTGAGTTACTCTCTAGAGCTCTGCCACAAATTAGGCCCGAAACCAGACATCAATCGCTCCAGCTTTCTTCTGCTGCTTCCAAATGCCTAGAGCTGTTGTTGGTACAACAGGTATGAGTTACCACCCAACACCCTGGCACAAGTAATAAAAGTTACTTGGCTTGGCTTTGCAACATGAAAATAAACCTGGCGCCAAAGAGCTGCCTGCCGGGGTGGCAGATGTTTGTGTGTGGCTCTCTTCCTTGGGAGGCTGGTGGGAAAGTCTGTGGGATCCCCACTTGTACTGGGGAGGCCATGAGGACCCCTTGGTCAGGGCCTTGAGGGCCACTGGCTGTGACTGGGCTGATTTCTTCTTGGTCTTGTCTGTTAGATCCCCACTTGTACTGGGGAGGCCATGAGGACCCCTTGGTCAGGGCCTTGAGGGCCACTGGCTGTGACTGGGCTGATTTCTTCTTGTTCTCAAAAGAATCAGGTCCGCCCCTCAGCTCAGATCTCACAGGATCACATTTCATAGGAAGCCTAGGAAATATAAAAAATGTTCACCTGCCTTCTATCCCTGACTGCCCTTCCTCAGAGAGGAAAAGGGAGAAATTCTTACTTTTTGTCCTCAAGAGAAAAAAGAAAGGAAGGCAAGACACCAAACACTTCGCTCATTTAGTATCTACAAGGGAGGGGTAACAATGAATGACAAGTGTGTGTGTGTGTGTGTGTGTGTGTGTGTGTGTGTGTGTCTGTAGTTTGTGTGTGTGGATGCTGGGTGCCAGGGTGTATTCGCATATCTGTATGTGTGCAGGGGTGTGTTTGCCTATGTGTACAAGTGTGTTTCCATGTCTAGATGTATATTTGCACATGTGTGTAGAGATGTATTTGGATGACTATGTGGGGTTTTTTTCACATGTGTGGAGGGGTTTGAAGTTTTGCACGAGTCTGAGGTGTGTTTGCACATATGTGGGTTTTGTGTGTGTGCACAGAGGTGTGTTTGTACATGTGTATGCACAGGTGTCTTTGCATGTATGTGTAGAGATGGTCTACACAGATGCGTCTGTGCATATGAGCTCAGGGCTGCACTGCTTTACAGAGAGGCAGTCACCGAGGTGAGGGCCCTGTCACTCACCAGAAGCCAATCCTTCCTCAGTCCCAGGGCTCATGGGCAATATGGTGACTAGAGCGCAGAACATGCCCCTGGCTGGGGCAGCAGACTGACCCGTCTGAGCTTGAGTCAGTCCTCTACAAGGACAGCAAAACCCAGGCAACTGTGGCCCAAACACCCTGATGCCTTGAGGCTGGAGAGGGACTGAGTTAAATAAAAATTTAAAAGACCAGATGGAAATATAGTAAAATACTTACAGTATTAATTTTTTTTTTGTTGGAGCTGTGATTATGTGTGATATCTATTTGTGGCTTTGTGTTCATCTACATTTTTAAAGTTTTTACAATGATTACAAAACACATAAACACAATCAAAAATAAAACCATAAGAAAAATTACAAACATGTCCACCTCCAGCCCTCAAGTACCAACGTCCTCTCCCTCCCCCATCAACAGAGAAAGCTTTTAATTCTTCAATTTTGTGTTGTAACAACTTCCTAACATAAGAAAGGTAGAAAGGACAGGACAACCAATATCTCTATGATATATAATAGGCTTCATCACGTAGAATCAAAAGTGCCAATGCTTTTTCATATTCATTTATATATATTAAAATACATACATTTTCCTGAAACATTGAAAAGAAAATTGTAGATATCACGATGCTCTATGATTTAATACTTCCAAACACATCTCCTAAGAGTAAAGACAGTCTAACTACAATGATATCTCACACCTACAATATGCATACTTCCATTATTTTGCTTAATATCCAGTCAATATTCAATTCCCTTGCTTGTCTTCAGAATATCTTTCGTAGCTATTTTTTGAACTGGGACCTAGTCAAGGTTCATCCCTGGAATTTAGTTCTGATGTTTCTTTGGTCTCTTTTAAACCAGAACAAACACCTGCAACATTTTAAACTTTTTGAAGCACTCTGGTAATTTCTTTATGAAATTGTCCTACAGTATGTGTTACTCTGTGTTCTTGTGAGATTGTTTTACTTTTCCCAAATTTTCTGTGACCTGGATTACCCTTAATGTTTTATTATATCCAAGCTTTATATGTTATTATGCAAGGTGTGATTGAAATATATAGTAAATTTTTAAATTTAAAAAATTATTACAGTAAAAACTCATTGGCATAATCTCCCCTCAAAATACTCTCCCTTGTCCTGAATATACTTATTCTACTGTTCTGAACACTAAAATAGTTCTGGAAGTCCTTTGTCTTCATAAAATGTGATTTTAAAAAAAGTTAGTGCTGCTGCTGGGTGCCATTCAGCAGAAAGGCAGGCAGGCTCCCTGGAACACCACAGTGCTCCTCATCCTCTTTACCTTACTCCCAGGGTCAGGCACTGTGTGACTTGTGGCTCTTTCCCAGCGTAAACCTGACCATGAGAGATAAACGTTTGGAATGGATTCGGGATGGATACCAAGGCAGCCAAGACAGCACCACCGAAGGCACTGAAGGGAGCTTCCAGAACTGCTGCAGAAGGTGGCAAGAAGGATGGGAGAAGCATGTTAGAAGCAAGGGGGAGGATTTTAAGGGAGATCGATGGTGATGTGCCCCTTATTGTAATAAAATTTTTTATTTAAACATTCAACATTTTTTTTTGAACATTGCTAGTATTTGCATTAGATTGAACATTTTTGTCACATGTCTTTCCTAGGAGGCTGACAGGATCAGGTTGTTCTGCTGCTGTTGTTTGCTTGGGGAAGGCCATGAGTTCTCAGCTGAAATTAAGTGAGATTTCATTTTAACATCTTGCAGTTCTCCCCTTCATATCACCATTTCCCACAGTGGTTTTAATATCTCTATATGGCTCTGGCTTGAATCAAATATTGCATTAGGAGTTAAAGAAATAGTGATTCTTGGAGACATCCTTATAGACCTACGGATTATTACTATTCAGTATATCACAACTGTAATCATTGTTTTTTGAGGTTCCAAGTACCCCACATTTGGCCAGTGGAAGCCTCTGCTATGGTGGTCATTCTGACACAACCCAATTAAATATGTGAGGGCTTCCTTGCGGTTTGGAACATGTTCTCTGGGCTCAATTTGTGTTTTCCTAGCATCAACCATTTCTTCAAAGGGCTCTGATTCTTTTCAAAGCAGAATGGTATCTTCCAGCAAGGTCTGACTGCTAGACATACTGTTTGGTACTGGGGGGTGTGTGCCTTGTCTTCTTTGGATGGTGTGTTAGGAAATATATTTTTTAAAAATTATGAGTTCAATAATTCCAAAGGTACTGAAATCAGAATGTCAAACAGAGATCTACATTGCCATGTTTATTGTAGCACTGTTCACAATGGCCAGGATAGGGAATTGATCTAAGTGTCCATCAATGGGTGAATAGATAAAGAAAATGCGGTGCATATACACAGTGCAACATTATTCAGCTATTAAAAAGAGTGAAGTCCTTTCATGAATGAACTTAGAGGACGTTATGTTAAGTGAAACAAGCCAGGCACAGAAAAATACCACATAATCTCACTTGTATATGCAATCGAGTGATGTAGATCTCATGGAAATGGAGAATAGAATAGTGGTCACCATGGCATGGAGAGAGGACAGGGAGGGACCAGCCAGTGGGTACAAATTACAGTGAAAGGGGAGGAACGCATGCTGCCTTTCTCTGTTGCACATAGGGTGACCATGGTTAACAAAACTATACTAAATATTTTTAATAGGAAATAGAAGAAAGGATTTTGAATGATAAATACAAAGAAATGATAAGTACACGAGGGAACAGATATTCTAAATACTCTGATTTGACTACTACACAGTGCATACATGTACCAAAGCATCCAGCATAGCCCATAAATACACACACTTATATGTTAATTAAAAGTAAAGGGGTGAGCCCTGCAGCGCAGGAGCAGCCCCAGTCTCTGTGGACCTCTCCATTGGTGGGTGAGGCCCGTGCATATGCTCTGCCCTGCTCCTTTGGGCCAGGGAAGCAGCTCGGGCCGGGGAAGTGGTGCCACAGCGGCCCTCTCCATTGGCCAGTGAGGCCTGTGGTGTGGTAGCAGCCTCAGTCTCTGTGGACGTCTTGGTTGGGGGGCGAATCCTGTGGTGCCAGAGCAGCCCCATTTCTGTGGACTTCTCTGTTGGCAGGTGAGGCCTGCGGCCCAGGAGCAGCCCCAGTCTCTGTGGACCTCTCTGTTGGTGGGTGAGGCCTGCTGCACAGGAGTGACCCTGGGCAGCCTGCATGCTTTCCCCGTCTGGCCACCATCAGATCCATGGCTGAGGCCCCCACACTTTCCATCTACAGCCTAGAGACCCTGATGCCAAAAGCCAGCATTTCCCCACCATTACAATTGTGGTCTGAGCCGTGCACTCCACCAATTGCCTGGGGATCCCAGGCCCAGTGGTCCACTGCCTTCTACCGTCTTGGGATAAGTTTGATTTCCAGGTAAACTAGGGTCCCTAGAGTCCTTCAGTGAGCTGCCTGGGTAGCTTATAGCTAAGCACTTTTTTTTTTTTTGTGGTACTGGGGATCGAACTCAGGACCCTGCGCTTGCTAGGCAAGCGCTTATTCCACTGTAGCTAAGCACTTTTCATCTGACATCCAAATGACAAGATGTAGAAACAAAATGCAATCTCAGAACTCAGCTCCACCCAGAACAAGTCCAGAAGACACTGACATAGAAGAACTTAGAAGCCACATACCTGAAATCTCTGAAATGATCACATCTGAAGTAAAGAAACAACTCCATCAGGCCATAGAAGAGATCATATCAGAAATAATCTCTCAGGCAAAAAATGAAATGACAATAATAATGAAAGAATTGCTCAGTACATCTAGAAAAGAAATATATAAAACAATAGATGGACATAGGCAGCAGATTGAAACATTACACGAACAATACAGGAATGAGCTAGAATGCATGAAACAGACTCAAAGAGAGTTCCAGGAAATCAAAACTTCCATTGAAAGCTTGCAAAACCGCTTGAATGAAGCCGAAGATAGAATTTCAGATCTTGAAGACAGCATGGAAGCTAGTGATTGTGAAAGGAAGGATCTCTTAAAATCAACAAGTATCCAGAAAAAATCAATTCAACAGCTGCAAGACAAGGCAAAGAGAAATAATGTCAGACTAATAGGAGTCAATGAAGCAGCAGGAGGCAACACAAATGATATAAAAATAATCTTTGCAGAAATAATAGCAGAAAATTTCCCAAGCATGGAAAAAGATTCTAATATACAGGTAAATGAGGTGTATAGGAAACCACACATAACCATAACCAAAATAAAACCTAGCCATAACCAAAATAAAACCACACCCAGACATATACTAATCAAGATCCCAGATATCCAGCAAAAGAACAGAATATTAAAAGCTTCTAGAGAAAAGAAACAGATCATCTATAAAGGAAAGCCCATCAGAATCAAGGCAGACTTCTCAACACAAACACCATCCAATCGAGAAGACCTAGGAGTGATATATTACAGGTTCTAAGACAAAACAGCTTCCAACCCAGACTGATGTATCCTGCAAAACTATCCTTCAAATTAAAGGAGAAATAAAATATTTCCACAACAAAGAACAACTGAAGAACTTCATGAGTGCCAAACCAACCTTACAAAAAGTACTAAAAGATATTCTAGACAGAGAAAAAAGAGACCACAATGTCAAGGACAACAAAGAAAGGAATTCTCAAGCAGAGCAAGCAATTAAACAGATAGCAAAAGTAGGAAACCAACAGCAAGTAAATAGCATAACAAGGATAACCCAACATATATCAGTTATAACCATTAATGTAAATGGCCTTAATTCACCAGTGAAGAGAAACAGACTGGCAGAGTAGCTTAAGAAACAAAATCCCATAATATGCTGTATACAGGAAACACACTTTACTCAAAAGGAAAACCATAGACTAAAAGTCAAAGGATGGAAAATAATTCTCCATGCAACAGGTTCCCAGAAAAAAGCAGGGGTAGCTATTATGTTTGCAGATAACATAAACTTCAAACCAAAAGCAATCAAAACAGATAAAGGTCACTACATACTAGCTAGGGGAAAACTGCAAGAGGAAGACATAACAATCCTAAACATGTATGCACCAAATATTGGAGCACCAAACTATATAAGACAAATCTTAACAAACATGAAAAACCAAATAATCAATAACACTATTGTAATAGGGGACCTAAACACCCCTTTGATGCAAAGAGATAGGTCAACTAGATAAAAAATCAGCAAAGAAGTAATAGATCAGAACCAAATCTGTTGGAGGGCTGCCGTGGCACAGTCGGAGAGAGAAGAGATGGAGAAAGAGGAAGCCACTGCTTCAAACACACTCTTGGCCCAAGCCCTCGTTCCAGCGATTGCAGCTGCGGCTTCGGATACCCACGCTCATGGAAGCCTCCCGACTCGGCCGGGGGAGAGCGGAGTTCCAAGAGCTGGTCCAGAACTGGAGAGGAGAGGG
>PVLD010030477.1:0-16799 GCA_004027595.1 Dinomys branickii
GGGCCCTGCTTGTCCTCAGTGTCCCCACTGTCAAATGGGGTACGCAATCCCCTCTGTGTGCTGGGGTGAAGACTGCACGGAGGCTCCAAACCCAAGTCAATTACTGTCATTGTTATTAGAAAGGGGGGGTAGCCCAGCCTCAGGGCTCAACCTCCAGGTTCAGGGTGGCCCTGCTCATCCACCCACTCATCCACCCCTGCCCTGCTGGCCAAGACTGGAAGTGGGGGGTGAGGCGGAGTCACCCCAGGTCCATCCATGCCTGCAGGCCTCACCCTGCAGGCCTAGAGTAGAGTGACTGGGTCATTTGGTCACCTGGAGAGAGACAGTGAGACTGCAGTGCTGACCCCAGGGGCAGGAGAGAACCCCAAGAGGACCCACATCCCCTCCCAGGTCAGGGGCCGCTGCATTCCTGGGATTTGTGCCTGGTCACAGCTGCGGTCCTGGCCTCCAGAGACTGAGGCCCTGCTTTGCTGGGGACAATCAGCCCTTCCTCCTCCCGCCCTGCCCTGGGGTCTTGACCTTCCCAGAGCTGCCCGGGGAAGGGGAAACTCTGCCTGGCCCCCTGGGGTCAGAGTGCAGTGGATAGAAGGGTGTGGGCCCAGGCTCAGGACGCTGACGCATAGGGCCACTGTCATAAGATGGCTCTGGCCCCCCGCAAAGGTATCTGTGTGGCCAAAGCCTTCATCAGCTCCCTGTCCCCAGGCTCACTCCCCTCACATCGCTCCAGAAGCAGAGGGCTGAGGTAACAGTCACACACAGCAGGAAAGGACACCATCTTGGGTGCTTGGGGTTTGCACAGGGGTTCTGGTCTCCCACACCAGCTGGGGTGTATCTGGGGGTTCCACCTCAGCCATCTCAGTCCCCCACAGCAGACCAGGTCACTGGGGGTTTCACGCACCAACTCACTACATACAGGCTTGTGCTTCTTGTCCTCAATCCTATCTTGCCCCTTAGTGACCTCCGGAGTTAGGACTATTGATCAGATACTGGGCTCCCGGGACCAGACAAGGGGGTCAGCGGAAACACCTGACACCCACATCCAAGACCAGCTCTAGGGCTTAGGTGAGCCATTTACCTCTATGAGCCTCTGTGTCCTTAGTTGACCAATGGGGGTGCTCAAGGTACCTCTACCAGGTATACAGGGGCAACGCCCTGGGGTCCCCTGGGAAGGATAGGGGAGGGCAGCCAGGCTAGGCTGCCTATAGGCTTAGCCAAGAGATGGACAGATGGACAGTCCTTCCCACACTCCTCCAGGCCTGTTTGAAACTAAGTCCAAAATCCCCCGTGCAGGAGATCTGGACCACCTGAGGTTACCAGCTCACAGACAGTGGTGCCCCATGTCTGTCTCTGACACAGGACAGAGTTGCACCAGGGACAGGTGGGTCTCCAACAAGCAGAGGCCTTCCCTGTCCCTTGTGGCCCCTGGGCTGCCTGTGTTAGCTCCTGGCCATGAGCACAGGGGGCACTGGCTGCTCTGTGTCTTCATCTAGAATGAGGAACTTGGCCTAGGGATCGGGACTGTGCTCTGAGTAATGATCCAACCTGCAGATGCCTGCGCTGGGCTGGGTGCCCAACCAGGCGCATCAGAGGACCCCTTGCAAGCTTCGTGGGGTGCTGCATCTGTGCCCATCGGCAGGATGGAGCTGAACACGATGTCAGCACAGTACCGGGTACCAAGGGCCCTGGCCAGGGAGTCTACTTCCCTTGAAGAACCACCTTGTGTCACAGCGGGCTGCACTGCAGTCCCCCTAAAAGACATGGCCATACTCCGAGACCTGTCCTCAAGCAGGAAGCTTATTAAGAAACGAGGTCCTTATGGATGTGGTGAAATTAAGGGCCTTGAGCTTGCTGTGGACTGGGGGCTCATTCTCCAGGCTCGGGGTGGTCCCCTTCACCCCCTCATGGAATGGAGACTAGTGTTAAGGACAGCATCTGAGAGGGGGCAGGCGAGGAGAGCAGGGGACACGAAGGGGTGACAGCAAGGCACCGGCAGGGGCCAGCTGCCAGCAGCCTGAGGTGTCCAGAGCTCCAGAGGGACTGGCCCACCCACACTGGGGTTCGGGAAAAGGAGAGAAATAAGCTCCTTTAGGGCACCTCATCTCGGGTCCTTGGTCGCAGGGGCACCAGGAAGCTCCCACTTGTCTGTCCCGGGCACCTGACCCCCAGCACTCACACGGCAGCACATGTGGCCATGCAGGGACTGAGGGGTCCGTGGCCTTCTTGAGTCCACTTAGTGGCAGAGGAACTGAAGCCTGAAGACCTGCCCCCGTGGCCACTCTCAGGGTCACTGAGCCCCTAGCTGCTGCAGTGCTGTCCAGCCTTGGTCCCTAGCTCAGGAAGTGGGGCTCAATGTCAGGCTCCTCAGGATGGGGAGGAGCTGCGGCGGGTGGTAAACGGGACCCAGAGTAGGACCCCGGGAGTAACCAGGACCCTCTGCTAGGGACAAAAGATCATGGTGCTGGCCATGGGCCCTGGGGCAGCAAGGGAGGTTCAGAGGGCCGAGAGGCACACCAAGGGGGTGGGGCTGGCCCCAGGCTCATCCTCGGCTGGACATGCACCTGAGGTCTCTCACCGTTGCTTGGGGTGCCACCTGTTCTACATGGTGAGGGACCAACCTCAACTCAGACCACTTGCCAGAGGGGTCCGGAGCTCTAGACCTTAGGTCATGGGAGACACAAGGGTAGCCCCTGCTGGGACCTGTTCCATCATGCCAATGTCACCCCAGCAACACCAGTCAGGGAGCCATAGTGCAGCCCTAGGCTGGAGAAAGTGGCCAGGGTCTCCAGCCCTAGGACAACTAAAAGCTCCCCAAACAGCTCCCTCCACACCCTACCCGTGGCTGGAACACCTGACTTTGTGGGAATGAGAAGGGCTACTTTGCGGCTGTGCGCCCCCCAACACATTCCAGATGGGGACCCAGGCCCAGGAAGTTCTGAGCATCTGCTGTCCTGAGTCCTACAGAGTGGGTACCTCTGGGCACCCTGCCCAAACCCCCAGAGCAGGAGGACAACCTGTGTACCCACAGCGGGGGTGGGAAGGAGGCACCAAGCTCCCCCACCCGTCCCCAACCTCGCAGAAGGCCCAGCAGAAGGGAGGCAGGCAAGAGATGTTTGCTAACAAAACAAGCAGGGGACAGAATAGGCCACACACTGCCAGGGACAGACACTTGGGCCCGCCACCAGCTGTTCTCTTTGGCGGTGTCTGTGCTGAGGGTTCCCCCCTAGGTCCCTCCCCAGGACACCACGGGCCTCCACCTGGTCACGGCCTATGCCCTGGTGCTGGGACAGCCTGGGGGAGGATCTGGCCAGCAGGAGGCAGCCCCAATCTGGGCTTCAGGAAGATTTTATGTCCCTCAGATGGCTCTGGGAGACTCTGGGTATTTCAAAAAGCCTCAACAGCTTGGCTAGAATCCCAAGTCCCCTAGATCAGCATCTTTGCGGTGTGGCCTAGGCATTGGCACTTTGAGGCCATCCCTAGGTGATTCCTGAGCTGTCAAGTTTGGGTTCTTGGAACCAGAGGGAGGGGTGTGATGTGAATGGGAATACATGGGCCTGATCTGGGGTCACCTCTTGGTGTCATCACCCAGCTAGTGAAAGTCAGGTAAATAAATAAATAAGTAAATAAATAATCCTGCTGGCTGGGCCAGTGAGCACCATCAAATTAGGGACGGGAGAAATCAGACAGCTTGACTCACACAACATAATCGGTTTAATTGCAAGGCCTCTGCACAGGCCAGAGTGGCCCACTCCTGCTCACTTTATTAAAATCCAATTATCTGTGCTGGCCATGGTCTCCCTGGCAGGGACAAAGATATGTCTTTGGCCATGGTCAGACCTGATGCTAAGATATGGTATCAGGTGGGCACACTCCCTGCCTGGAAGGAAGGGCCTCTCTGGGACCTCAGGCCAGACAAACAGCTTGGGGTGCACCCTCAGGGCTGAAAGACCTGAAAAGGAATGTGGGCCCCCAGGTCTCCCCCACAGCACCACAGCGAGAGGGCAGGACAGAGGGGCTTCGCCATCAGAGCCAGCCCAGGGAAGGCAGAACCACAGGGACAGAGCAGGGAGCCCCGGCTGTAGGGCTGGGGCTGGGGGTGACCACAGAGAGATGGGCGGAGCGTCCTGGGGTGGGGGGGCCAGGTATTCGTTTGTGAGAATTCTGAATGTCATTGTGTGTAGCTGCAAAACCTGATAAACCTGGGTTTTTAAAACAACTTGCAAGGCGCCTGTAGGAGAGGCAGCCACAAAGTGACCGCGCTGATAGGGAGTCAAGGCGCATTTGCGCCTTCAAATTCTGCACCATTCTGTGCCGCAGCTGACACCCACCCTCCCTTGTTGGCCACAGGCTGGGAGCCCCGGGGGCAGGGTGGGCAGAAGGGGACAGGAGGCTATTGGCAATCCATCTGCTAGCAGTGGCCCAGCTTTCAGTGTCACGTCCCTTGGGAGAACGCTACCTTATAGTTGTCAGTGTTGTCACTGTGAGTCTCAAAGTGTATCTCTGAGCTCAGCCCTTATTTTTGGTGACAGGATCAGAGTGGCCCAGCGATCTTGCTGTGCTCACACAGTAGCCATCCGAGCCCAGGCATGCTGGCCCCAGACCGCCAGCCTCAGCCCCCTCCCTGGAGCCCCTCAGTGTTCCCTAAATACGTCTCCGATGAGCAGAAAATGAGGTCATAGGGCTTGGGAGCCTGGACTCCAGGAGACAGCGAGGAACTGCTGTTGGCTGGTTTCTGCAATCAATCCCGCCAGGCCAGCACCACCTTATGGAAACTGGCTCCTCCACTACTGACCCTGTGGCCTGTGG
This sequence comes from Dinomys branickii, assembly GCA_004027595.1. Classification (NCBI taxonomy): domain Eukaryota; kingdom Metazoa; phylum Chordata; class Mammalia; order Rodentia; family Dinomyidae; genus Dinomys; species Dinomys branickii. The sequence continues at coordinate 4,804 of PVLD010030477.1, forward strand.
GGAGCCTGATCTGGAAGCCAGGGTTGTCCATTCCCTCCCCCTGGCTGCCTCCTGCTCCAGGCCACTGTCTCGCGGAGCAGCCCTGAGGTTTACAGCCACCCCAGCTTTGTTTATCTGGGGCCTTGCAGGCCAGGAACCCTCCGGAAAAGTCGGTTAGGCTGGGAGCAGCTGCCTGGCGCCTATAAAAGCCTCAGATGTGGCTCACAGTGGGGGCCGGGGCCAGTGCTGCCTCGAGGTGCGCGGCCACCATTGGAGTCACCGTGAGCGATTACAGCAGGAGCAAAAACAGCCTAGTCTGCGGCAGGCAGCCAGCTGCTCCCTGCTCCCTGCTCCCTGCTCCCACCTCCGGCCCGGCTGCTCTGCTCCCCGCTCCACCGGCCCACCCTGCCACCTGCCTTCCCCAGAGCCACCACCACCACCAGTGCTGGCGAGCGAGGGCTGGGGGTGGAGAGCGCAGCTCCCAGATTTTCGACTCAATTGCTGTGAGGAGAGATGAGAAATTGCCTTCCTGACCCAAACCCGGAGTTCACAGCTGCACTTCATTACCGCTCCTCCAGGAGGCCCTGGGAGGGGCGAAGCAGGCTCACCTGTTAGCAGCAGCTGCTGCCTGCCTCTCTCCCAACCTGGGCAGTGCGGGCTCCTGGGCTCCTGCCCGTGGCTTCAGGCTGGGGCCAAGTGGCACAGGCGGGCAGCCAGCCACATCCCAAACCCCTCAGTCTCCCCTGCCAGCTTGCATCACCTCAGTGCAGGGAGGCAGGAAGAGGGGCAGACAAGAGGGCAGGAGGGAGGGCACACGGCCACTAGTATGGGTCCTGTTCTCCTTCAGAGGTGCCAGAAGGTGCAGGGCACATCTCGTCTCAGGGCCCTTCAGTGCCGTGGGTGGTGTGTCCACCCACAAGGCCGACACAGCATGCAGCAGAGTCTGGAGCATCTCTGAGTACACAGCAGGTGTACAATAAGTGTTCTGCCAGACGGCACAGGATGTCATCTGGCGAGAGCTGTCAGGTGAGCCAGGAGGCCAGCTGGGCCCAGGGTCCCCAAGGCCAGGCCAGACCTATTCCCAAAACTCCAGTGACTAGAACACGCGGTGAGGCTGGGGTGCCCTGCTGGAATCATTCTCTGGCCCGTCATGTCTGCCTATTATTTTCCACAAGAGGCGGGTGGGGGGGTGGCAGAGGTGTCCAGCCAGCTCCAGTGCAGGGAGGGAGGGAGCCGGGCTTCAGAGGCAGCCCTCACTAACCACCAGGTAGCCCTGCCCTTTCCTGATCAGCTCATCCCGTGCTGAGTCAGTGTGGGCCCTAAGGCATCCCAAAATTGCCTCTGACTGACCCACAAGGAGGGAGAATGCCAAGCCGGCAGCGAGAAGCTATGTGAACCCAGTCAGGTCAGCTGAGCAATATGGACCTTTGCCAACAGAGGGGCTTCCATGCTGTACCTGGGAAGGTGTCTGGTGCAGCCTCACCCCAGCCTCTGTGCCAGGGATTCTTCTGTGCACCCCTAAGCTATTGGGCTCTGGGCAAACTGGGTTCCATTCTGTCTCTGCCTCTGGGTGGGGACCAAGTTGCCCAGAGTGGAAACTGGGGGGAGGGGCCAGTGCTCAGGCTGAGCAAGCAGACACAGCAAGCACCCGGTCCCCATGTGCCACCCTGGGCCTCCTTCCCATCTCTCAGAGGAGAAGGCCAAGGTCACTGGGCCAAGGTCAAACATGGAGCTGGGACTGCAGCCTTGAACTGAAGCACTCTTCTCCTGGCCCATCACACGCCGACCTGAGCCACCTTGGGGCCTCTGGGGGAGGCTGGAACCAGAATGTGGGCAGAGCTGATGGGTTGTAGGGTCCAGTGAGGTTTAGTAATAGGCAGGCATAGAGGCCTGCAAAGGCCCACGCCTGGGAGATGCTCTGCATCCTGCTAAGGACAATGCGGCCCGTCAAGGTCACGCCCACAGTGCTTGGGGGTCAGGGGCCAGGCTCCAAGGGGCCTGCGAGGGCGGAGGAGAAAGGAGGAAGTGCACTGTGGAGCACAGGAAATGCAGATCACATGGGAACTAGGACAGTGAGGCAGGGCAGGGAGACTGAGGCTCAGAGAGTGGTTGCTGTGCCCTAGGGCACTGGTGACAGTGGACAGAGGCAGGCATCTCTGGTTCACAACTTCCTAGGTGTTCCCGCTAGCTGCTATTCACAGCCCCAGGGAGGCTGTCCTGCCCTGTCCTCAGCCCTTGCCTGGGCACCTTCGCACCCGGGGCTGACACCCACCCACCACAGGCTCCTAGCGGGGGAAAAATCAGAGGTAGAGCCAGAAGCCCCTGTGTGTTCATGCCCATGCTGCCTAGCTGCCAGCCCAAGGGCTCTGAATGTGTCCCTTCCCTCCAGCCTCTTGACCTGACTGTGTGGTGCACTATGCTCTGTCTCTACCACCAGGTAGGGAAACGGAGGCACCAAGTGTTCCAGCCACTGCCCAGTCTCACAGCTGCTAGGGCAGAGCCAGGAGGCACTCAGAGCTCCACATAATGGCCTGGGGGAGCAGGGACCCACAGAAACAGCCCCTCCTCCCAGCTAGGACCCCACATAGCAAACACCCAGTGGGGCTGGACTGGGCCGGTTGACAATGACCATAAGGATGATGACTGTGCCCTGATACCAGCGGCTAACAGTGACCTGACGTGCCAGGCACTGCTCCTCGTGTTATGCAGGGCCATCATCCAGGGCCCCTCCATCGCCCCATGGGGTGGTGGCCTCACAGGGACGACGGGAGGCCTGTGCAGGCACCAGGATCGAAGTTCACAAGCTGGCTCCCCGCAGGGCCCCAGGCAGCGAGTGCAGGCCTGCCGGGGGCAGAAGACAGGGCTAGGCAGGGGCTGGGGGCTCTCCCTCCCGTGGAGAGGGCCACCATGGCGGCTGGCGCACTCCCTGAGAGGCCAGGCCTTGCAAGGGAAGTAGAAATCTGTCGTTAACGCGGTGCCAAACCCAAAGTGGCTGCTCCAGAGCTGCAATCCAATAAAAGTGCGACTTGTCTATTTATCATCCTCGGGGCTTTTTATCACAGTGCAGATGGCTGCTACCTTTGGAAGACTCAGCAGCCCGCTGCCAGCCGCCCGCCACACAAGCTCAGCTCCCCAGGATCTGGGCTGTGCCTGCGAGGCCTGGCACAGCCACCCCAGCCTCGAGGGTGGCCACTGGGCAGTTCAGGCGTAGCCCCCACCTCCCAGCCCCCCACACTCACCAGCTGCCCTGTGCCCAGTTCAGCCACGCTGGGGACAGGTAGGGCAGTGGCCTCCGCCGAGCTGGCTGCCACACCTGGCACAATCTCTAATTACCCACACGGCACCTGCTCCTGAGAGGCAGAGGCGCGGCAGGCGTCCCCTGGGGCTGGCGCATAGCACCCTGAATATGCACAGCACCAGGGCGGCAGGGAACAGGGCCCTGTGGGGCACTGCCAGTGAGGGCCTAGAGATGGATCCAGGAGGATGGGCCAGGGCAGAGAGGACAGCGGGGTGATAGCAGGACAAGCAGCATGGCAGCCCAGGAGCAGAGAGTGCAGGAGGGGGTTTGGGGGGACCCCCAGCCTCAGTCCCCACATCAGAAACATCACATGGAAGTCAGGGAGCTTTGGCGCCCCCACCATGGCACTGGCAGCTACACAAAGCTGCTTCTCTGCCCACCAAGAGCCTGGGCAGCAGCATGTCCATGCACGTCCACATGTGTCCAAGCATGCATGGGGGTGTGCAGGGGGATCAGAGGATTTGCCCCATTCATCCTCCAAGGTTGGGAGGTCTGGGGGCCAGGGTACTGCCAGGCCGATGAGCCCTGACTCTACCCCAGTTGTGCCCTGAGAAGCGAGACACAGGAGCCCCTGCCTCCCGCCCCATCACCCCGGGTTCCTCTGTGCTGCTCTCCACATAAACCCTCCCAGGCAGCAGTCCAGGACGGCGGCCTCTGCCTCCTGCTCGTGGCTGAGCTCAGAAGGCATGGGTGTCTTTCCTCCATGTCTCTCTCTAGTCTCCCTATCTGACATGAATTTCATCACTCCCAGTGTCTACCCCACACCTCTGCTCAGGCCCCTGGGCAGTCGGGAAAGAGCCCTCGAGCCTCACAGGGCACAGAGGTCCTTTGCCACAGGGGCTCAAATCTCCATCCTGGTTCTACTTTCTGTATGATACTAGGGTTCTCACACACCATGGGGCTGGCCGCTGCAGATATAAACGTCTCGAGGGCCATCAGAACCTTTGCCGTACGTTCCTACCTCACTCAGTCAATCCCTGTAGCCAAGGACACAGTGACTATTATTACCCTGTCTCCATGTCATGGGTGCAGGGCAGCCACAGAGCTGTGCCAGGAAGTCACACAGCTGGGCCAGGATGCCCACATGCCACTAGTGCCCCAGGCCATGCCCCAGCTGCCACCATGCTGAGAGCTGTGGGTTCTATACCTCCCAGGGACACTGAGTGTGTCGAGGTGCCCCGCAAGCTGGCTAGGGACCCACACTTCTCCTGGGCAAGGAGAACCTTAGGTCCTTTCCTCTCCCTGCAGCTTTGGCATTATTGTGGTTGGGGGACACATCCAGCCACCTGTCACCCCAGCACCAGGTGGCTAACCACACTGCCCACGTCTATGCTCAGATCAGGACTCTGCCATCAGCCCTGGAGATGAAAATATCCCTACAAATGACCTAACCAAGAGGGGCCAGCATTTCTGCAGGGCCCGGGCCGACATCTTCCTCACCCTGCAGCCTGTTTATCGTCACACAGCCCAGTCTGTCCACCCATTCCCTGCTTGGCTGTAGATCAGTACTTGCTGTGTGTCTAGCACAGTGCCAGACACTGGGGGACGAAGCGGCCAGTCTGGCAAGGTCTCTGCCTTGGAGCTGAGGGTCGGGCACTCGGGCACTGGCCACTGCCTCTGGGGACACTGGGCAGCGCCCCCTCGCCCCCACATGACAGCTGAACTCACTCAGACATGTTACCTGTCCCCTTGGGGTAGGGCATGGAATCACTCTGCACTGAGAAAAGAGATAGTGTATCCAATGGACCACAAAGACCACAGTACAGTTCCACAGCACTTAGGCATGGGTGGAGGAGAGGGCCCAGGGCCAGTGTGGTGGGTGTGGGGGAGAGGGCCGAGAAGGCGGGGCTCCTAGGGATAGTGTGGCAGCTGGGGTGGTCAGGGCTGGGGCAGAGGAAAGCTACAGTATCCTAAGTATGTGGCAGGGAGAGGGGTGCTGGTCAGATGGTGTCCCCCAATTTGTAACCTCCAGGACCCTCAGCACACAGTCTTATTTGGAAGAGGTCTCTCGCAGCTGTAGTTAGCTGGCTCTGAGACGAGGTCACCTCGGGCTGGGGACATCCTAGAGGCCTTCTCAGATGAGAGCACACAGGGTCTCCAGGAGGGCCATGTGAGAGTGGAGGCCGAGAAGGAGATCCAAGCATTGCAGCAGTCACCAGACCCATGGAGATGCAAGGACCACCTCTCTCCAAGCCCCACCTGACCCTGAGTCCTGGGCTCTGGAATCACAGGACTCTGCCTCTGCTGCATGGTGAGGTGTTCGGCGGGGCCTCCTATGCCCAGAGGCGGGTCCCAGTCAGAACATCCTAGAGCAGTGACATCACTCCCTCCTCCTGGCCAAGATCCTGGGGACTCCTTGCCAGGCACCAGTCATGTCCCAGCCTCAGTTTACCCTGAAATTGGGAAACAGGGCTTAGCCTCCTGCTTCCCAACACAGCGGCTACCCCAAACTGCCTAAGGTCCCCATTGTCATCCTCTCATTCATTCAACAAACACTTCCCAACCCCAACTAAGAACCCAGCTCTTTGTTCGGTGCCAGCTTCAGTGGTTTTATCACAAAGCCCAGGGAGCTGGAAGGACCAGAAAGAAACAGGTGTGCAAAGGAGAGGGGGAGGGGAGAGGCTGGGCATGCTTGGGGAGGTTGTCAGAAGGGCCCCCCAGGGAAGGGATACTTGCCTGAGGCCTGAAACCAGGGAAGGCAGAACTGTGGGCAGGAGAGAGCACTGCACAGCCAGACAGCAAGAGTAAAAGCCCTGAGGCAGACAGGGGACACTGGGTGGCCACAGCAGCGGCCCATGCATCTGAGCCCAGAGGAGACAAGCCACCACGGCCAGGACTTGTGAAGCCCTGGAGTCTGACTCCAAGTGTCATGACAAGCTGCATGCCCGGGTGGTTCTGACCCAGCTCAGTGGGCTCGGTGATGTGCTAAGACCCTTCTGATGATCACAGTGTCATAGGGGAGGGTGAGGCAGGGAATGGGAGGAGGCTGCTGTAGCCAACCCTGGTCCTTCCTTGTCACAAAGTACCCTGCTCTTCTTCAGAAAGCTCCTTCAGAGTCCCCAAGCCTCACTGCAAAGGCCCTCAGCTCTGTGCCACTGTCCTTTTCCCTTTCTGGCTGTGACACTGCCCCAGGGGCCAAGTGGCAAAGGCTCCAGCTGGGGAGCACTCCTGGCCCCTGGCAGGTGGCAGCCAGGACGAGACCGGACATCCCAGAGCGCACAGGACCAGCATCCACAGAGAGAGACCTGGTCGAGATGTCCACAGCACAGAGGCCAAGATGCAGGCACATATCAACACTATGCCCACCTCCCCTGGACCTGCGGTTCACGTCTGCTGTCTGGATGCAGGCTGAGGGGCCACTGGGGATGCCCTCACAGCGGGAGCCCGCCCTAGCTCCGTGACCACTCTGAAGAAGGGACCACGTACCAAGGCCTCTCTGCCTGTCCTGGCTCCCTGGGGATCTCAGCACTAAATCTTTCATGAACTTAAGGAAACTAAAGCCACAGGGAAAGTGGCCCAGTCACACCAGCACCTGCCCAGCCACACAGTGACCTGTGACCGAGCCATAGAGCTGGGGCGTGTGTGTGTGTGTGTCTAGGGGCTGAACTCAGGCCTCTTTGTTTTTTATTTTGAGACCAGATCTATTCACTTGCCAAGTTGCCCAAGCTGGGTTGAACTTTTGATCTTCCTGCCTCAGCCTCTCAGAGTGGTGGGATTACAGGTGTGCTCCACTCCTGGCCACCAGCATGGCCTTGGGCAGTGCCAACCCCATGTCCTCCAGAGCCAGCTGGGGCAGCGGCCTGGCCCTCACTCAGGGTGGGTATGAGGAAGAGGACATTTGGATTTGGGCCAGCTACCATCTCCAGTCCCAGCAGGCACATCCCAGATGCACAGGAAGATCTGGGCCGGCAGGAAGGGCACTGGCCAGAGAGTCCTCCGGCCTTGAGTCTGTGCTGCATTAGCTTGAGCAAGCACTGCCTGCAGCTGCCCCCTTTGTGCTCATGTGCTTCTGGTCTCTGTGCATGTGTGCCTGTGTACATGGTTTTCCTGCACACACACGTGTGCCCAGTGTGTGCTGGGAATCTTCACCAGAACAACGTGCACCCAAAGGAGCACCAGAAGCCTGGGAGGAGTCAGGGAGCCTCTGCCTGGCTCCTGGGGTGCACTGTGTTGCGGTACATGTGTATGTGTGTGCATGTGTGCGGATATGGGAGTGACCATGTGCTCTCCCGCCGTGCAGGCTCAAACCACAGCGCATGCTCAGGGTGCTGGGCCTGCTGCCATCTGGCTGTCCCCTCCCGCCCCGCCATTTGAGCCTGTAGCGGGGGCGCTAAAACCTCCCGGGCACAGAGGGCCAGATGGCCAAAGCAGGCCTCCTCTCCTCCCAGGGGGCTGCGGCTGCAACCCCCGCCACAGACCTCAGCCCCCCAGGGTCACAGGGCAGGCCGTCACCCCTACCCAGGTGCCTCCTGTCTGCCCTGACCCCTGTCTCCAGGCCCCACCTCCAGCGGCCTTTTGCCTCCGCCACATAAATCACCCTCCAGGTCGGTGCCGGGTGAGCACTGGGCAGCAGGGTGCATCCCCAGGGACTGGCAGACAGAGGGGCTGCCGTGACCCTGACAGCGCTGGTTCAGGCCTTGGGATGGGGTGGGGGCAGGGTGGGGTCAGGGAAGGCAGCTCCATCTTCCCTGACTCTGGGGCGGGAAGGGGCTAAGTCCCAGCCCTGGCTCTGGGCACAGCGGTCAGCATGGGGCCCAGCCTGCCTTGTGCTTTGCTGTGCTGCAGGCTCAGCTGTGCTTTAGCCAAGTCCCCTGTCTGCCACTGGGGCAGGTTTCAGCATGCAGGCTACCTGGACATGGTGGGCGTGCAGGGGCCTATGTGACCTTAGTGTTCAACTCCAAGCTCCCTTCCTCACTGCAAGGGCCTGACAAAGGAGGTAGCAGCTCTGGGCCTCGGTTTCCCCATCTGTGAGAGGACGCTACCAGCCCCAACTCCTGGACAGCCCAGTGAGGCCCCACAGGCGGCACGCCCAGGCCCTGAGGGCATGCGGCTGCCACCACCACCACCCAGATCCCTCCAGGGAAAAGGACAGGGAGGAGGCCCCCTGCCCTCCTCTTGCCTTACCCTGGGAGTAGGAACAGGGCCCTGCAGAGCTCCCTCACACTAGGCCAAGACCCGGTGCTGACTGACTGACCGACCCCAGGGCTGCTGTGTCCCTGATGTCTCCGGCATACCAGGGACAGCAAGGAAGGCGGGCAGCCCCAGTTCCAGGCACAGACTCTGTCCTCCCCGAGCAAGCAGGGTGCTGGGGGCAGGCGCTGCTCACAGCTGGGTGCCCTGCAGAGACCAAGGCTGTGCAGCAGGGATGGGTGCAGAGGCCAGGCCACCCTCGGGGCACACAGAGCTGCAGCCCCAGAGCAGTGGGGCCCCTGAGCTGCCCCTGCTGCCAGCCCTGGGCATGTCTGACCTGGACAGCCAGAGGGAAGGCAGGAAGGGCACGGGACAAGGCCTGGGCAGGGCACAGGACAGCAGTGACAGGCAGTGGCAGCCAGGTCCTTCCTGCAAGGCCCCATCTGGAAAGGCGGGCCCCCACCCCCGTGGCGTGGGCACCACTCCCTGTGTCATTATTTCCTTGTTTCCCCTCCCAGGCGCCATACGGCTACCTCCAGTCCAGCAGGAGGCCCGGGGACTTGGCCACCTCGGGCTTTCTAGAAATAAAACAAGGAGGGAAGAGTGCCAGGAGGCCGCTCTCGCTCTCTTATTTCCATGTAAAAAGGCCTCCTGGCCCCTGCCTCCCCCACTTCCTCCAGGGTCCACTGGAGCCTGCAGGGGGCCTCTGTGACCCCGAGCCTCCTGGGGACCGGAAACAGGGACGAAGCCAGGCTGGGCCCTGGCCCTGGCTCTGGAGAATTTCGTGGGTGTGGTGACACGTGAGACCGGCCAGCTGCGCCCACGCCCGCCCCTGCCATCTGCTCTCAGGCCAAAAGTCGCAGGGGAGGGCGGGGAGGCCTTGGGATCCACCCCGACCTCGGAGTCACCCCCCAAACCGCTAAAGCAGATGTCTCTGATTGACGTGCTCCAGGCCCCCGCCACCCCCAAGCACAGCGCCCTGGGGACCGACGGGCCCACACATGGTCCCTGCTCTCCTCTGCTGCCCAGCGGTCAGGCGCAGCATGGGGTCCTGGTGGGGACAGGCGCCCAGCCAGGCAGCAGGGCCCCCAGTACCCACAACCCTCCAAGGTTTGGGCAGTGCCCAACTAGCCTGGCTTGGGGCTGTGGCTGGCTCCTGGCTCCAGACTCCCTGGGAGCTCACGCCCTGCACCCCTGGGAGGCCCAGGTCCTCATCTCAACCCTGAGTCTCATTCCTCACCCCTAAGCAAAGAGAAATGAGCCCTGCTACAAGAAACTGCCCTAGTGGTGAGAGAGGTTAACCCAGCTGCAGACTGACAAAATTGTACTAGCTGAGCCAGCAGCCAGGGCTGGGACCTGCTGTGCAGCTTCAGGCCAGCATCTCGAGCTCTCTGCCTGGCAGAGCTGTGTGCCAAGGCCAGCTGGGCTGTGTGCAGGCTGGGCGCAGGCTAAAGACTGAAGGGATGGGCTGTCAAACACACCTCACTAACCAGGCTCGGTGTGGTGCCAGCGGCCCTGCCTTCAGCCTTCCTGGGAGGCCTCAGAGGCCGGGGAGGAGCGCAGAGATGGCAAAGTATCTGGAACCCACCACAAGGCTGTGGCTCAGGAAGTGTAGACACCAGCTGCCCTGGGGTGCAGGGGGCCCCAGATCCCACCTATGTTCTGGAGTGGGGGCGGGGGCAGCCAGGTTTTGGGGCGGAGGATGCCCTGCCCTGCTCAGCCTGGGAAGCACTGCGGGAACACTAAGCAGCCTGGGTGACCTCAGCACATGTCAGGGACCAGCAGTCACCTCCCTCCCCCAGCCCCAGTTCCTCCTCTAGCACCTGGGAGTCAGGCGTTGAGCACCCATGAGCCTAGGCTCCAGGGACCTGTCTAGACCCAGGCCGGGTGGCTGCTCTGTGCAGGGCATCTCCTGCTTGCCACCCTGTACACCTGTCCTGGGCAGCCTCTGGTCTGCAGGAGAATTGGGACTCAGTGCAACACGGAAATGAGGACCTGTTATGGTTTAGATCACAAACACCCCCAAAGTCTCCTGTATGTGGAAAGTGGATCATGGGGAGCTATGCTCATCAGTGGATTCATGTTTGAGTGAGTTCATGGCTCATGTACTGTGAGGAGGGGGCCTAGTTGGGGGGATCACTGGGGCATGGCCTGAAAGCATGTGACCCGTCCCTGCTCTTCCCTTCTGGCTGCCTCCTGCTGCCACAGAGTAGGGCTCTGTCCTTTACCCAGGTCCTTCCATCACGCTGTTCCTGCCTTGGAGCCAGCCAACCATGGACTAGCCCGTGGAAACTGTAAGCCAACCATGGACTAGCCCGCGGAAACTGTAAGTCAAAGCAACCTCTCCTCCTTTAAATTCAAGAGTGGGGAATTTTTTCTCAGCAATGGGAAAGTAGCTAACACAGACTCTTTATTTTAAACTCTTAGGATCACCAAGACATAACACTAACATGTTTACCACATGTAAGCTCTGGGTGGTGGGCCCATGTGGAGCCATTGGCTACTAAGCCCACTTTGGGTGCAAGGGGAAGGATTGTGACCACACAGGCCATACCTGCAGGACAGGGCGGTAGACCAAGACTGACAAGCACAGTCCCCAGCCAGGCTGTGCAGTCTGACATCACACTTCCTCACTGGAGCCTTGGGCAAGCAGCTCAACCTCTGTGCTGCAGTTTCCTCACCCGTGTATGTTGCTGACAACAGTCCCTCTGCTCTGGGTTGCTGGGGAAATTAAAGGAGTCAAATGTGTGCACACAGGACTGGCACAGGGGTGGTGCGTGAGGTGTGTGTTGATGAGTATCACTCTTGGCCACCTTGCTGGGACCCCTGGGTCACCCTGCAGTGCTCTCAAGTAGGAGGGGGTTGTTCTCTGAGAGTGTGTGTGTCACAGAATGAGGCTGTGGGTTCCAACTTTGCCGTAAGTAAATCACATGACTGCACAAGTCCCTTCCCATTTCTGGGTCTCAGCTTGTCCCTCGGTAAGGGGTCCTTTAAACCCTGATGCTGTGAAATTTCCACTCAAGCTTATCCCTTCCCACCAGGAATGTGAGGGACGATGGCTCTTCCTTCCCCTTGCAGAACTGGAATTCCTCACTTCTGTCAGTACCCACCCTTCCATCTGTCCAGCCCAATTCTGTTGGTCTGTTCAACTAACATCCATCACCATGCAGCCGAAGTCCATCTACCCAACTACTTCCATCCTTCCCTCTGCTTCCACCTAAAGTCCATCCAACATCCATCTACTCAACCCACTCCTACCACCCGTCCATCCACCCACCTCCTCACTTCCATCTATCCATCATCCACTCCAGACATCTATCCAACCATCCACCCATCCATCTGCCCGATCATCTGTCCATTCACCCATACAAACTTTCCCTCATCCATCCAGTTTCCTGAAAGTATATCTATCCAACAACTGCCCAATCATCCATCCATCCATCTATCCATCCACCCACCCATCCATCCATCCATCCATCCATCCTTCCATCCATCCACCCACCCATCCATCCATCCACCCATCCACCCACCCACCCACCCACCCATCCATCCATCCATCCATCCACCCACCCACCCATCCATCCATCTA